>JAJJWW010002376.1:0-214703 GCA_023531295.1 Papaver armeniacum | reverse complement strand
GTAAGAGCATCCACAAATGGTGCGACTAAACCCAAAGATCAAAGACAAAAAAAAAAAGACCAAATTTTAGTTTGGTCCATCGTGTGACGCAAAGGTGGCGAGTAAATTTAGTCGAGCTGGGAGTATAAGTTCGCTGGTGTGGGGCGAAACTTTATCCCCGCCCTAAAAAAAAAAAAAAGGGGGCGAACATATAATGTCCGCCTGGTGTGGGGATCACATATAATGTTCGCCCCACACCAGGATCACATATAATGTTCGCTCAACAAAAAAAAAAAAAAAATGGTGGGGCGAACATTTTACCCCGCTTTGGTGTGGGCGTAAACTATATCCCCTCACGGTGTGGGGGCGTAAACTTTAAGTTCGCCTGGTTTTGGGGCGAACATTATATGCACGCTCGACTATATTTGGGTTTAGTCTTTGGTCCCCGACCAAATATAATCGCCCACTGTTCATTTAGTCTGGTATTTGGTCGATGGTCCGTCCCGCTACGCCTGGTTCTGAGACCAAAAAAATGGGTTTACTCGCCCACTGCAGTTGCTCTAAGCAGAGTATTTAATTAGGTTGAATAATTTTACAATTAAGTTTTAAATTTGGTTTTGTAACCGAGTGCCGATTTTGTTTACGAGGTTAAGTGGCAAAATGCCCTGGACGTTAGGGAAAAGATTAAAATGCCCCAATCCGTTAGTTTTGGGGCATTTTGATCAAAATTGGGTATCTTGACCGGTCAATGGAGTTTTGAAATTCCATTTTTATCCTTTTCAATTAAAATATCCCAATCCGCCACCGCCGCTAGCCCGCTACCACCGCCAGTCTGCCACCACCAAACGAACAACCACTCCCGCTACCACCACCGCCGCCGCCGCCGCCGCCACCACCAACAACACCACCGCCACCACCACCACCACCACCGCCACCACCACTAGAACAACCACCACCAACAACACCACCGCCACCACCACCATCACCAACAATAACACCGCCACCACCACCACCACTAGAACAACCACCACCAACAACACCACCGCCACCGCCACCACCACTAGAACAACCACCACCAACAACACCACCGCCACCACTACCACTAGAACTCTGAACCCTAAATCCTGAACCCTGAATTTTGAACACTGAACCCTAAATTATGAACCATGTACCCTGAAGGGCAATTTCGACTACTTAACTCTCTCTAACGGAAAATCTAACAGATTGGGGAATTTTAATCTTTTCCCTAACGTCTGGGACATTTTCATAACGTTGGGGTCGATTTTGGGGCATTTTATCACTTAACCCTTACGAGTTTTTTTGGGAGTGACTCCTCCTATTTGTTTACAAGCTTTTCAATTAAAAGTTAGTTGCATTCCAAGTTATAATTTTTATGATTGGTAAAAATATTTCATTTTAAATTGGTTATCTGGACACTTGAAACCCTCCATCGCTCAATTTAACAAAAACCTCCAACGTCTAAGATTTTATCTTTAAATTATATTTTTGTGCAGGTATACTGATGAATGATGTAACCATTACACAGCCGGTAGTAGCTAATTGACAATTTTTATTCTGATCCGGAGAATCTCCAAAATTGCTTTCCAGTTTCTCCATATTTTCAATCTACTTTTTCCTCGAACATTTTGAAAATTTGAAATTTGAACATTACTACAAGGCATTGTCATTTGTTCGAAACATTAGTCAGACTTCTGCTTATGGTACATATGCACTTCTTATGACAATACATGACTTGTGTTTTCTTCCTTATTACAAGATAAATGTTATCGACAAATATTTTGTGAGTACTGCAAAAGAACAAAGTAATATATTGGAGGGAATTCTAAAAAAAATAGTTTTATATGGATGGCGAAAATGAACTACATAAAATCCGTTCACACATAATGGGCGAGCCCGCCCTCTAGAAAAAATAGGAGGGTCCCATTTCTAATTTTTGGTTGTCAGTGTGAAAGTTTTATGTAGTTCATTTTTAACATTCAATAAGTATTTTTGATTCTGAAATTCGTTTCTAACTTTATCTGATTTACGACTTGATTGTTCCCTATTGCATTGGTGATGCTGTTGTAATGCCTTGCTGGGGCTTTTTGAATGTGCCGAATTTCTGTAGATAATTTACTGTACAGAATTCTTTTTAAGTTGCCTTAATTATGACTATGGTGAAAACCTTATTACTAGCAAACATGAAAATCTTGTATAAATCAAGAAAATTAGACTTGTTGCAGTGTATAACCAAAATCCAAAAGGAAACTCTTAACAGAAAACAAAATAAACAAGCTTGGTAAAGGGGCGGTAGGAATCGGTAGAGGGGCGGCAACCTAATAAGACAAAAAAAGGTCATTAGAAGTAAATTCAAGTGCCCCTTATCAATAAAACCCCTGGAAATGACTAATTAACCCTTATTGTTAATAATCAAGTTTAGTAATGATAATCAAGATTAGTGTAGATAATCAAGATTAATTTTGATAATTAATTTTCACTTATTATAGAATCAAAAATCAGATGTTTAGAGTTATAAGAAAAAAAAATTGAGGAGAAGAAAAAAAAACTTTTGTGATATTTGTGAAACCCTAAATTTTGATTCACTCAACCAAAATGAGTGATTCAAGTGGCAAATTAGAGGTGGGTGATCAAAATTAGTTCCCATTAGCTTTTTGTTGGTCAAAATTATCTAAAGTATGTAAAAAGATCAAATTTTTAAAATTTTCAAAGAACATACGGTTGGAAATAAGCTAGTTACCAACCGTAACTCGGTTCAATTTGGGAAAAACCCAATCGTAATACCGATTACGGTTGATAGAAAATCTTGGATACGAACCGTAACTAATTACGGTTCATAAAAAAGGAATCGAAACCAACCGTAACTAAACTACGGTTGGTAAGTCAACTATAGTTTCGAACCGTACATTACTTGCTTCAAAATTCTTAACATACATGATTATGTACGGTTGGTAAGTCAACAATAGTTTACAACCGTACATCATCACTTCAAAAATTCTTAACATTCAGGATGATATACGGTTGGTAACTAAGGTTTTGTACCAACCGTACCTAAACCTAAATCTCAATTTTTTAAGGTACGGTTCGTATTTGGTTGTTAGCAACCGTATGTTCTTCAACCAATACAGGTACGGTTGGTATCTGGGTTATTACCAACCGTAACTCACATACAACACACAAATTCCAGTTTCAATTTCGATCCAAAACCCTAATTTTTGATGCAAAACTAACTTAAATCAAAAACAATAGACTAAACTCTAACTGGATATTATAAATTTTTCAAATCGCCGATGAATCGAAGAGGACGATGAAATATCAGTTTTAATAGAGGAGAGGAGGAGAAGAAAAGAGAAACAATTTTGATTTACTGATTCAATTAGGTTAAAAATGGGGAAGGATAATTCAGTCTTTTTAATCAAAAAAGTAAGGGTAAATTAGTCCATTTAAGGTGAAAAGGGTAATCCAGTAAACTTATACACCCTATAGAACACCCCCTAACCAATTAGAGGGACATTGCTATCACCCTTGCCGCCCCTCTACCATTTCCTGCCGCCCCTTTACCAAGCTTGAAAATAAAACCAAGGAAAGATCCAAATGAGTGTGTTTCAAAATACGGCAATCTTTCAGATGACATGTCCCATGTGATCTATTACGGTGCTCATATTGATTCTGAACTGAAAATATATCAAACTCACTTCATTGCATTATAATTTTAGTAGTAGTACCATGAGTACACTACTACCTAACTATAACTCTCGTCTTCATCCGTACACGTGAGTGGTGTTTTTAGTTTGTAGGATCAGAATATCGCAGCATCAATATCTCGCGAGATTAATAAACGACAGTATTGCGAAAGAGTCGCAAGGAAGTATAATTAATGACGCAATGGATGACGACAGCCAGAACATGAGAAAAGTGTGAAGATTTGGCGAGATTTAGGAGTGTCGCAAAGACGAACACTCATACACTTGCGATACTTCGCGAGTCATTCCCGAAAATAAAGGACAACTTAGCTGTCATCCACTATGTAATATCCTATATAAAGGGTTGAGTAAGTCTGTTATAAGGAGAGTTCTTTTTGAATTGTTAAGCAAGTCATTAGGAGAGAGAAAATTTAGAGTGATTATAATTTCTTTAGCTTTGTTCTATCTTCCTTTGTAAACATTTCAAGAAAATAATCAATAAAATCTATAGTTATTCATCTTCAAATGGATCAGTGGAGTAAATTCTAGTAAGGGGTGTAGTGTGGGATTTCCTGCAACTACATATGCGCTAGAAACAGGGATTGAAATAGGATTGAAGATAAAATATTGCAATCAAAATTATTCGAATCAAGAAAATGAGAGAGAAAAATGTTAAACCAGATGAGGTAGAGAAGTTAAAAAACAAGGAATATGATGAAAATATGGAGTACAATACAATTACAAAAGCAATGATTAATGAATTTCATGAAAACATCAGAGCAAGAATACATAAACGAGATTTTGAAGGAAAGAAGATTATAGATGGGGAGAAGACATCGTCTTTGAAAGAGTGGGAAAAGCACAAAATAACATTCACAGCAGCAGAGATACCTAAAGAGGGTTTGAGTCATACATCCCCACTAGTGATCACAATAAATGCATGCAAAAATGGAGAAGAACCAAAGAAAAATAATGAAGAATGGGCAAGAAATAGAACTTTGGTGGATACAGGGAGTTTGGTGAGCATCATGTTTTACCATACTTACAAAAAATTAGGATATAAAGATGAAGAAATGATTTCACCAGCGTATTATATCCATGGTTTTGGTAAATCTATAACAAAACCTAAAGGAGAGGTAAAATTACGAATTCTGCTTGGAGAAATTGAAACGCAGGTGACATTGAGTGTAGTGGATATGGAATCGCCATACAACGTGTTGTTAGGGAGGCCATGGGTACATGCAATTAAGGCTGTAGCGTCAACATTTCATCAGTGTATCAAGTTTCCTATGCCAACTGGAATTGGTGAAATCAGAGGAGATATTGATAAAGGGAAAATATATCATCAAGACGAAGTAAAGCATTATGAAGAACGAGTGAAGAAGCGAAAAGATCGCAAGAAGATGGTAAATGCAGCAAAAAAGAAGAAGAATTTAAAATTTACATGATAAGAGCAAAAGAAGGAAAAGGAATACCTAGCGCAATCTCGCAGAATAAGGAAATGAAAGGACCAACTCCTATGGAGAGCCGAAGGCTAGTTATATCGCAGAGAACAAACAAAAGAAGTGAATGTTGAACCGAAGAAGAACCCAAGATGTTAAAAATTGGGACTAAAATGGAAGCGGATGAAGAGAGAAGAACTGTTGATTTGCTGCGAGATTAAAAAGATATTTTCGCGTGGGATATGGATGAAATGCCTGGTATAGATCCATCTGTGGCTTGCCATAAATTGGAAATTGACATAAATATAAAACCATTCAAACAAAGAATTAGAAAGATCGCAACAGCATATCATCCTCAAATAGAAGAAGAATTGCAGAAAATGTTAGATGTAGGAATCATTAGACAAGCAAAATATCCCGAATGGATAGCAAATGTGGTTATAGTCCCAAAGAAGAAAAAAGGGATAAGAATTTGTATAGATTTTATCGATCTAAACAAAGCTTGTCCTAAAGATAGCTTCCGTTACTAGATATTCCGCAATTGGTTGAAGCAAATGGCAGAAACGAAAGGATATCATCTCTTGATGGATATAAAGGTTACAATCAAATTCCTCTCGCCAAGAAGATCAAGAACATACTGCTTTCTTCGCTCCAATAGGATTATATTGTTATACAAAAATGCCGTTTGGTTTGCGAAATGCCGGAGCAACATACCAAAGGATGGTAGAAAAGGTGTTCGCGAGATGGATACACAAAACATTAGAGGTATATGTAGATGATATGTTAATAAAAAGTAAGAAAGCAAAAGACCACATACGGGATCTCAAAGAAATTTTTGAACAAATGAGACATTTCAACATCAAAGTAAATCCGAGAAAAATGCACCTTTGGAGTTGCACTGAAAATTTTTAGGTTACATCATATCAAAAGAAGGAATCCAAGTCGACCCGGAGAAAGTACAAGCAGTTCGCGATATGCCAACACCGACAAGTAAAAGATGTTCAGAAGTTAAATGGGTTACTAGCTTCACTAGGAAGGTTCATCTCGCGATCATATGATAAATGCAAGCACTTTTTCAACATCCTCAAAAAGGGATCGAAGTTTAGATGGACAAATGAGTGTGAGAAAGCTTTACAAGGAATAAAGGAACATTTAATGGATATATCAATTTTGCAAAAGCGAGAACCAGGAGAAGAATTATTGATCTATCTTGCGACGACCTCGCATGCATTAAGTGCAGTATTACTGCGAATGGACGCAGGGATAGAGAAACCAATCTATTACATCAGTAAAACTTTCAATGCCGCAGAAGGAATTACTCAAAAATTGAAAAACTAATCTTGGCATTAGTTTACGCAATATTTAAACTTCGCATATACTTTCAAGCGCACATTGTTAAGGTAGTGACAAAAATACCAATCGAATCAAGAATGAAAAATTCAAAAGATCGGGAAGAGTTGAGAGATGGAATGCTCAAATAAGTCATTGCAAGCTCAAATACAAAATATTGTCTTCACCAAAATCACAAGTTGTCGCAGACTTTCTAGCAGAATTTCCTTTAGAAGAGGATGAACCAGTGGAGGAAATGATGGACGTAGAGGAAGAACATGGAGATCCAAAAGACTTGTTAACTGAGCCAAATATATGGGAAATATTAGTATATGGGTCATCCAATGGAGAAGGTAATGGGGTTGGAATTGTTGTGATATCGCTGAAGGGCAATAAAATAGCTTTTTCTTTCAGATTGGAGTTTGCGTCAACCAATAATGAAACAGAATATGAAGCTATATAATACATGCTTTGCGATTCGCAATAGAAATGAAATTGGAAAATGTGAGAATTACCAGTGATTCGCAATTGGCTATTCGCCAAATAAAAGAGGAATATACTACAAATGAACCATCTTTGCAAAAGTACAAGAAACTTGGTGACGAGCTATCGATGCAGATACCGACAATAAAATGGAGACATATATCAAGAAGAAATAATAGACTCGCAGATGCTTTTGCCTTTATATCAAGTATGATGACAGATCCGACTGCGAGAAATATAAAATACAAACACTTCTAACACCGTCAATTAATAAAGAGGAAGAGCAGGAAACGGAGGTAATGTTAATAGAAGATGGAGCACAAATACTTTGCGAAGAAGACTGGCGAACAGAACTTCATGCATATTTGATGAAAGGGGAAACACCCAGAAATAGATTAGAGGCACACAAATTAAAAAGCTGTGCAACAAACTATGAATTAAGAGATGGAATACTATACCGACGATCTTTTAACGTACCTTCATTCAGATGTTTTACAAGGAAGGAAGGAGAAACCATATTGAAGATGTTGCACAGTGGGGATGCTGGTAATCATAGTGGCGGAAGATCTTTAGCACATAAGGCAAAAATGCAAGGCTATTACTGGCCGTATATGCATGAGGACGCGAAACAAATATCAAGACGTTGCGAAGATTGCCAAAGGCATGGGAAGACGATACATGCACCAGGAGCAACTTTAAATTCTTCAACAAGTGTATGGCCTTTTGAAAAATGGGGTTTAGACATTGTGGGACCATTTTTACCAGGAACAGGACAGAGAAGATATCTAATTGTCGCTATTGATTATTTCACAAAATGGGCAGAGGTGAAAGCGGTACAACATATTCGCGACAAAGATGTCTTTACTTTCATATTTGAGAATATTATATGCAGATTTGGGATTCCCACACAGTTGGTATCTGACAACGGGAAGCAGTTTGAAGGACAAAATATAGAACTGTTGCTTAATGCATTTCAGATACGATGTGGAAAATCAACTCCTCTATACCCGCAGGCTAATGGCCAGGCAGAAGCAACAAACAAAACCATTGCAGACATATTGAAGAAAAAGTTAGAAGGATACAATAAAGGATGGTGCGAACAAGTGCATAATGCAGTATGGGCTTATAATACAACAAAGAGAGAAGCTATGGGAATGTCACCTTTTTGTTTAACATATGGGGTTGAAGATGTACTCCCGACAGAGGTTATGATTCCAACAACAAAGAAAGAAGCTTGGGAGAAAAATCTTAGCGCGGGTAATATTCTAATTAAGTTAGATGAATTAGAAGAAAAGAGAGAGAGAGCATTACAACATATGGAGAATTATCAACGAAGATTGGCCAAAGAGTATAACAAACGCGTCAAGATACGTGAATTTCAACTAGGTGACTTGGTGTTGCGAGAAACACCAGTTTATCAACGATAAAGTGGTGGCAAATTGGCAAGAAAGTGGGATGGACCTTATATCATTAAGGAAATAGTTGGTACAGGGGCATATAGATTAATGGATCCTGAAGGGAAAGATGTAGGACAAAGATTGGATAGACCATGGAATAGGTTGTATCTCAAGAAGTATTACCCATAAAAGATGGAGGAAATGAAATGAATTTGGATGAAATGTTTTTGCGACAGAATGATTGTGAAATTGAATAAAATAGAGAAAGATTGTGCGAACATATCGCAAACAATACATTACCGAAAATGAATGATTGAATGAATCGACAAAATGATAGAGTGAGTGAATGGGACGAACCTTTATGGCGTACACCCTAGTTCGCGAATGATATTTCGCAAGAGGCAAATGTAAGACCTAAAGTACGTCATATAAGGGGGTATCTCTTGACATGGCTCAGGGGAAAGGTTGCACCGCTCCTGTAACCTGGGTCATGGAGATTTGGGGCCCATGAAAGCCTATCCGGGAGAGATACCTTGGATTTCCAACTATATATATAAGGTAATACCCTGGTTGGACGCCCGAGGGTCTCTTCCAAGGAGTCAGTGTATGCTCAAGGCGCCGGGGTACACGGTTGAGCCAAGAGTGCCTAGGGCATTTGAAGTGTCTCGGCCATTCTTGGCAAGTCTTGGTATGTGCTGCACTCGGCCCGAAGAAAACTCCACTTAGGGTGCAGTCTCGTAACCATAAACCATATAGGTATAAGGGATAAGAGGTCGCGAAAAACAACTGGTTGTTGTTAAGACCGGATAGGAGGAGCTAGTCTTGTATGGCCGATGTACGCCTCCTTGAAGGGGAAACCAGGGAGAAAATAAGGGCGGCACCCTCCATTAGGGAGCTGATAAGTGTCAACAGATGCAAATGTCACGAGGCTTTGTTTTCGCAAGAAAATTTAGGCTTGTCATATTTGTGCAATGATCCTGTAGATGCAATAATACTAACGCAAAGATGAGACGAGATCAATGGGTTTTTGCATGAAAATGTAAAGACGTCCTGCGATTTCGTCGCAAAGACGGCAATGTCATGGGATTTTATATTCGCAAGAGTACTTAAGCCTGTCATATTGTCGAAAATAACATATCCTGCAGAGGCAAAAATACTTAAGAAATGATAAGACAAGGTCAATGGGTCATTACATAAAAATGTAAAGACGTCCTGCGATCTTGTCGCAACGAGGGGTGGCGAAATAAGACCTTTAATTAGTAAGGCAAAATAAGACCACACAATCAATGATAAGACACGATCAATAGATTTCTTCATTTGTGAAGATATCCTGCGATCTTGTCGCAGATAAATTTCAACATAAATAAAGGTAAGCGAACATGCTTGCGAGATTAGAATTGCAAATCTAAAACGAGATAGAAAGAGAAAATAACGGATTATTCACCAAGGGATTTGGTCTTTCCAATCAAAAAGAATACTTCAACGGAAATTGAAAAGCATCTTATGCAAAAAGTCATACAGAAAAAGAGACTGGAAGATATAAAATTACAAGAGTAGCTTAATTTCCTATATCGGCATTCTCGGCAACAGGAGATGATAAATGTTCTTCAACAATTTTATCAGCTTCACCTTCACCAGTTGGAGGATTTCCATCAAAAGTCTTTTCATTTGGATTCTCAGCTTCACCTTCGCCAATTGGAGGATTTTCATCAGAAGTTTTTTCATGAGGATTCTTATCGACAATTTCATTGTTCGCGACATCTTCGCAGCTTTCATAATCGTAATCACTATCAGGAGAATTAGGAACTTCATCATCTAACTTCCAAAGGTTCAATAGAGACAGGTTCAAGGGATTTACAAGTAAGATCTCATTCACAAAAACTTCAGCTTTGGGATGAAATTGACGAAGAAGTGCCTTCTGTTAATTCCTACTTTGGATATCTTTAAGATGACTAAGATATGTAAGCCTTCTTGAGGCACGATCACGAGAATGGGCAAGATTAGCGACAAGTGTTGTATTTTCCTTGCGAATCTTGGCATGGGAGGATTCCAAAGTAGGCAGAAAAGTGCGAAGATCTTTCTCAGATTCTTTGAAAATAAAGAAGAACAACAGAGTTAAAAATAAAAAGTAATGTAAGAAATTAGAAAAGGAAAACGGCGGATGAGGCAGTCAAACTTTATAACTACCTTCCTTTTGCGAGATAAGATGTTGGGTCAGGGCCAAGAAACTATTCTCCAAATGATCCATGGCATTATCAAAACCATCACCGACAAGACCTTTTAACCGAGAACGCAAGCTTTTTTCATTAGAAATCAGTAAATTATTTTCCTTTGCAAGGGAGGAATGAGATTCTTTTAACTTGGTATATTCATCCTTGAGCTGGTTTGTTTTCACACTTAGAGTTATTCTACCCTGGATAACCTTATCTCTTTCGGTAGTGGTTTCTTTGAGTTTATTTTTCAATGAGCAGATAGATTGTTCTTGCTCATTCAGTGCTTTTCGACAAACATCAAGTTGTTGCGAGGATATAGCCACCTTATCCAACAAAGCTCGCTTCTCTTGGGACAAAGTTCCATTTTCATCTAATAAGGTTTCCAACTCCAAATTAGATTTAGTCAAAGAATATGAGAGATGCGACAATTCGTTACTTAATAATTCTTGTTTCTGGACTAAGTATGCGTTTTCTTGGGTAAGATTATTTATCTGGTCAACAGAATATGTATGGAGGTTATCTAATCGGTTATATTGCTCCATCCAAGCATCTCTTTCCGTTCGAGTTTCTTCCACGATAGATTCCACTTGATATATCTCCATTTTACGTTTCTGATTCAAAGCTTGAAAGGCGAACAAAGTCAAAAAAAAAAAAAAAAAAAAAAAAAAAAAAAAAAAAGGGAGGAAAATGATACCTTTTAGTTCTACATTATATTCTTCCTGCGAAGATTATCACGATCCAGCGAAGTATTATGAAGGCTATTCTTCAAGGTCTTAATTTCTTGTTCCAAGGATGCTCGCGACATTGTGTCAGAACCAAAATACTTACTCAAAGATTCATAAACACTAGATCTGATATGATGAGTGGAGATTTTCTTAACATCATTCATGGTAGCCGATAAAACTTTAAAAGCTACATCTATCCCTTCCAAGTTTTCTTTAGTAAGAGAGATAGATTCAGAGGAAGAGGAAATGATGGAGGAAGAGGCAAAAGTTGAGTCATCCTTAGTTATAAGAATGCCAGTCGAAGGAAATTGATCAACAAGGGGAGATTAAGAGTAAAAGTGGAGAGGGGTTCATTTTGAAGAATTTCATTAACGGAAAATTCAGGGACTAGTTTATCATGCGAGATCATCGCAAGAGAAGGTGGGTTGTCCTGAGAAGAAGGAATTGGTTTATCTTGCGAAGACGTCGCTAGAGAAGATGAATTTCCATGCGAAGATACTGCAGGAGAAGTAGTAAGTTTGAACCCAGGAAAAGAAACAACAGGTGCGACAGGTTTAACATGGCGAGGTTTCTTGGGAGATATATCAGCATTTTTGTCATCCTACGAATTACAAGTTAAATAAGAAACAGAGGCAACAATATTGTTATTAAAAGAGTAAATGTTTCTTAAATACCTTGTTATTCGCAGTCTTTCTCTTAGAAGCAAAGGATTTCGGCTGCGAGCCCATGGAAATGCTAGGCTTTGCAACGGTGAACTTGGTGCTAGGTTTGTTCTTGCTAAAATAAAAATGGCAGGAAAGTCATTAAAGAAGGAGCAGTATCAGAATAAAATAACTTTATCAGGAAAAATCAATCACAAAATGATCAAATTCAGCAAAATTCACAAACCTTGATGCCATAGAAACAACAGCAGAAGAATGATAGTAGAGAAATGATAAAGGAGATGATGAAGAGAAATAGTAGAAAAAAGTTGCAGACAATGAAGAAGATGAAGTAAAAGAAAAGAGAAGCCGGATAATGAATTCTCCTTTAAATAGACAGGAAAAGAGTGACCGGATAGCATTAAAAAGTGCCGGTAGAAAGGGTAATTTTAGACACGTGTAAACGGTTATTCCTAAATTCACGGAATCTTGCTGACAAAAAATTTGGTGGAAAACAAACGATCGCGGCATTTCAAAATATTGGTTCTCATGACATTCTCTCCTTCGCAGAGAAGACATGAGAAGAGGCAAGATGTAGGATCAGAATATCGCAGCATCAATATCTCGCGAGATTAATAAACGACAGTATTGCGAAAGAGTCGCAAGGAAGTATAATTAATGACGCAATGGATGACGACAGCCAGAACATGAGAAAAGTGTGAAGATTTGGCGAGATTTAGGAGTGTCGCGAAGACGAACACTCATACACTTGCGATACTTCGCGAGTCATTCTCGAAAATAAAGGACAACTTAGCTGTCATCCACTATGTAATATCCTAAATAAAGGGTTGAGTAAGTCTGTTGTAAGGAGAGTTCTTTTTGAATTGTTAAGCAAGTCATTAGGAGAGAGAAAATTTAGAGTGATTATAATTTCTTTAGCTTTTTTCTATCTTCCTTTGTAAACATTTCAAGAAAATAATCAATAAAATCTATAATTATTCATCTTCAAATGGATTAGTGGAGTAAATTCTAGTAAGGGGTGTAGTGTGGGATTTCCTGCAACTACATAGTTTATTTGCACTCTGAGGTAAAGCCCAGACCCAAGACAATCCTAAGTTCGATAGTAAGGCAGTCTTTGAAAAATAAAATGCGTTAAGAAAAGGAATGGCATGGTTAAAAATATTTGGGGCAGTGGGACTTATTCTTTTTGCAGTTTGGTGGACAATCTGACATGAAAAAAATGATCGTCTTACTATGTGCAAAAAGAAGAAACTTGAATCAGCTTATTATCTCAGTGATATGTATTCTCTTTAATTGGATTTACACGCTAAGATTTTTTATGGCTACTAATACTCAATACTCGTACGTTGAGCACGCTCATTTGCAAGTGGAAAACTGAAAAGCTGTTGTTGGCAATAGCTCACTTAGCTTTGCTAGATTTTTGTACTTGTTCACTAGTTTTGGTGATTTTTTTCTTTTAGTATAATCTTCTCTTCCTTATAGTCAAAAAATAAATAATCAATTGCGTTTAAATTTCGTCATGTTAATCGGTTAAATAGGCATTCATTTCGCATTCTCAGGAAATCCTATAAAATCCTAGGACCTAGTAGTTTGAAGTTTATAGAATTTTGAAAGATCGAAACTATTTCCTCCATACCAACACGAACATTAAAAATTTAATGATTTAAGGAGAGTTGAATGGTCGACCATCCTGGCGTAAACAATTAAGGGATTAAAAATTGCACTATACGTATATATAGTTTTATCTTAGTTCGTCTTTATGAAAATTGAATTGCCAATATGAAAACATGAGAAAGTATTACCATTGATCTTTTTCCGTTTTTTGGGGTTTATACTAGTATAAACAACATCAATATCTTGTGTGCGTTGCATAAGAAACATGTTATGCAATGCAAGTCTCCTAGTATTTCGGGTTTCTTATGTATGCTGCATTGTGATACTTTATTTGTTAAAATATATAAAATATTGTGATTCTTGTGATAACAATACGATATTGTGATTCTTGTATAAGTTACATATAAAATCATACATTTTTCATTTAAAAATGTCAAATACTACATATCTTGTAACAATAGTTGTATTTTAATAATGCTTTGTTTTTCTATGTTTTTTTGTTTGTTTGTTGGGTTTCTTACTTGGATTCAAGATTTCATATGTATTGTTGTAAATACACTTGGAGAAACTGGATCTAAGTAATAACTATCTGATAGGGCCAATGCCCAATTTTAACTCAAGATATTTCTCAGCTGGTAACAACTCATATTCCCAAGATACTCTGAGTTGCTTGCAGCCCCGAAGTTATGGCCCTCGTGGATTTTCTTGTCGGGCTGAATTATCCAGTCGCACTCGCTTATAATGGAAAGGGAATGATCCTTGTTCCTGGCATGGGGATGAGGTGTAAGGATGGGAAAGTTGTAGAGATTTATTTGCCAAATCAGCATCTTAAAAGAATTATCAGACCTTCAACTATATCGGTTTTAAAAGATTTAACATTAGTTGATCTACATGGTGAAAAAATTCAACCTCCAGTACCGAAGTTAAAAATGGGTGTTAGGATCTTAATTGGAAAATCTACGTCTGAAAGATGGTGGAAATTAGTTATCGTTTCAGTACGCATTGTGATTTTTGTAGTAATTTTGATTCTTCTAGGCCTGGCGATATAAATTTACAAAAATAGGAAAGGAAGTCGAGCATCCAACCCAGTTATGTCGTTTGAGGGACTTCATAGTATGAGACCAAAACTTTTGCTAATGGAAACCATATTGGCAGTGATACAGGTGTATCTTTCCTCTTTAATTTGGAAACTAGTGAAAGTAACAGAAAACACTGATCTATTGTATTCTAGTATACAACATCACCGGAATTTGTCTATGTTCCAACAAAATAATTCTGGTTTAATCGGTCCATTTTGATTATGAAAAAGCGGGGGTACAACAACCTCACCCAATATTTCGATTAACAATCTGTATAGAAAAACTCCAATATACTTTCAAGAGAATCAACTAGACTCATTCTTAATAAAGTATACCAAAGAGTTCTAATATCTCTATTTCACAATGTAATCAGCAAATAGAACAAATAGAAATCCATGAGCCTGATTATTATGTGAAATAACTTGAACGGTACCAAAGACCAATGTTCAAGTGTCAATCAATGTAAATCAATAACCAAAGGTTGGATATTCTAATTGATTGATTTTAACGCACAACCTGTGATATTCACTAGTGGAAAAGAGGCTATTTGAGACATAACGTAACGACACAAAAACCTAATGTCTCAAAATCACAATACGCCGAACGCGTCGTTGTCTAAAGTCAAGTTGTCGTTATAGTTGGACTTTAGTTGACTTTTAAAACGACACAGCAGGTTTTGTTGTTGACTAAAGTCAAGTCGTCCTAGTGGTTAGACTTTAGTTGACTTAAACAACAACACTTTGATAGTATGGTTTCCGTGGTACTTTTTTTATAGGCATCCTCTTTCTTATCGCCTCAATCTATTATTTTCTATTCATTCATCGTTATTATTTTCTCTTTCTTATCTTCTTCTCTTCTCTCATTTCCTTATGTTTTTTTCTTTCTTTCAACTTACAGATCGGCCATGGCTTCAACAAAAATCATTGGAGTCTCTTCGTTTTATTTTGAATACCCTAAATCTTGAATCTAAAACCCCAAAATATGAAGCATCTGAAAACTTTTTTTCTTAAATTCTTTTCCGTTTACAGAAACCTAATCTGATAAATTGATTTTCATCTGAAACTTTACCTATTCTACTTTTTTTTTTTTGCTTTACGTTGTAGAAAAAGATGATGATGAGTAGTTTCAAGAGAAACTTTCTCTCTGATTTTGGGGGTGGTAATGGTTCAGTTATTTCTGTCTCTTGAGGAATTTTTTTTTGTAAGTTGGAAACTTTATTTTTAAATTACGGGTGTAGATCGGTAAGACTTTTGTTATGCTTTTGTTGATGTTAA
Source organism: Papaver armeniacum (assembly GCA_023531295.1). NCBI lineage: Eukaryota > Viridiplantae > Streptophyta > Magnoliopsida > Ranunculales > Papaveraceae > Papaver > Papaver armeniacum. The sequence goes on along the minus strand of JAJJWW010002376.1, from coordinate 198,805 downwards.
TAGATACAGGATTTCACGACCAACTTTTTAATACTTCATCAGCTTAGATTTCAATTTCGATTACAAAACCCTAAGTAAATCTTTCTTAAGATTTCAGTTTCACTTGTAAACCCTGACTAAATTTATTTTTGATTTTAATACCAGACACCTCCAATTTCAGATAGGGCTTCTTTAAGATATATATTCAGGTAAATCAATAAATCATTATTTGTGATTTTAATTTCAGACACCTCTCAGTTTGAATCTCAATCCTTCTTTCAATTTTATCACCATTTTTGTATTTTGGCTAGTTTGCTTTAGAAGATTGTTGATATATCTCTTTTTCTTTCCATCTGAATTGTATTCCCCTCTTTCAACTGATTATTGATATCATCACAAGCAAAGAGGAACTTTTGATTTTTGGGCACAACCCATGGATTATGAAAAGATAGCGTTTTTTTTTTCTTCATTTCTTTCTTTAATATTTCTTTGTCTATTTGTTCTTGACATTTGTGGTGGTGATTTTGTAGGTGGAAAGCAATTAATCATACTAGGCTGAATCTCAGTACAATTCTTACTTTAATGTACCTGAAACACCTATCTCAAGGTGGAATCGAGTTGCTTTGAATGCCTCCTAGGTTTGTTTTTGTTTGATTTCAGAATTTTATTGAGGAAATTGTTGAATATTTTTCCCCAGAAGTTGAAATTTTTACAGTTTATATGGTTTGTGCAGGTTGGGAACGGAGAAACTACATATGCAAAAGCAAGGAAATTAGCTTTCCAACACTGGATTGAAACTGTAAGAATGAAAATTCATGAAAACCCAGTAAAATTAGTAGCTTTTATTTTTAATCTTGATTTAATTTGGGGGATTTGTTGTTTTTACTGTTAGATTGATCCACGACATCTATATGGGCATAGTTTGCATCCAGCATTCCAGCTCACACGGATCTTTACCAGAATTAGTTTGATTAGATGATTGTATTGGAGGCATCAATCCTTCTTAATCGATAGTATTTTCCATCTACTTGGATTGGTGTTTTATTTGGGTATATTTTTGGTGGAACTTGCGAGTTAGTTGCTGAAATAAAATTTGTTTATCTCATCATGTTCCATGATGGAAGGAAAATTTAAACCCACAGAGACCATGGTTATTGCTTCTGGGTTTCCTTTATTGTATCTGTGTTGAATTGATACCCCCAAAACCTACCATTGGCAAGATGTTGGTTCTCATGCAACATTATGAAAACATATTTTAGTTGGCGTTCTCATGCGAGTTGATGCTCTCTCTACTGTTTAATTCATTATTTTTGTTCTTTATAGGTGCGTGAACGTGCTGTTGACTAACCCTATATGGGTAGTTGTTACCTGTCTGCAGGTAAAATAATCTCCACTTGTGCCCTTAGATTATTTGATAATATTAAACATAGTCGTCTATCCGTGTTGAAATCAAATGTTTGGAAATTTAGTAGAAGTTGGGCTTTAATTTTGTATGTGAAGTACTGCACACCCTCTACTGGCTAAATTATAAAGTAGTGTATGTTTACCTCTAAATAGCATGTCTGATGTGTTGGAATAAAAATAAGATCCAACTCCACCGTATTATAGAAAAGAGCTCTCATCCTTGTATCCTTGTACAAGTGCTTGAGATTTCGACCAAGATTACAGATGGAAAATTGCGGTTCTAAGACCAAATGGAGATAAATCAACAGACTTAATAACCACAAAGAAAATGCAAAACTCTGAATGTAATATCAGATCGTGTAATGCAAATAGGAATTAGGTTTCCCTGAAAACGTATATAGTGTAGAGGATCTGCTTATGTTCTTACTTGTTGTACGGTTTAATGTTAGTTGTTCCAGAACTTAGATCACTTGGCTTAGGAATAGCGGTACATGGTCCAAGTTAGATGGTCCAAGATCGGGTCAGATTATGTAAAGGATGAGTTGCAATGACTCATAGTTTGAATGTTATTGAATTAAGTGAAATATAGGTCTCAGTTAGATTGAGTTTAATTCAATCTCATTTATTCGATACGCAAGGCACATACATCACCACCCTTGAATAATACTTAGTTCAATCATATGTATTATGAAGAGTGGTGTAATGGAGATGTTGGTCTGCCTTTCTTCTGCTTATGAGTGAAAGTCAGTAATTTTTTAGTCTGGTTCATTCCATATGGTAAGATTTGGTTTATTAGGTTTTTCTACATGATATTGTAGAACAAAGTAGAATTTGTTAATGGAAGTAACTTTGAGGTGAAGGAAATGGTAATTTTATTTGTTGAAATACTACTTATTGATTCATTCATTGTCAGGAAAAAATTGAGCAATTCGTAGTTTAGTTACTGAGAACCTAATAGTGTTAACGTGTATAGTTTAAAGAAGATTTTTGAAACATTACGAGTTTATAAAATTTGACGGTATTGTTAACTAAGGTCTCTTCTAATGTGATAAATTTGTTGCGTCTGCTTAAATGTTGGCCGGACGTTGGAGATGGAAGATATTTTGATCTCATATATTATCCCAGATCCAAGCTTCGACATCAATGCATCAAGTATTTTTGTCCCGTATGTCTTTTAATCCAAACTTGTGTTGTATTTTGAATAGTAGTAATCTTTGGGTAACTTTGCAATTGATTTCTGATTTACTTTGTTATCCTTGTTTGCAACAACTCCATACCGAAATCAGCAATGAAGGAAACACCATGAGTACATAATTAATGAAGGGACTACTCATCACCAGCTAATTGGAGAGCGTACGAGTATAGGCTCCGAAGGAGCTAAATGGCTATGAGCACCTCTAAGAAAATCTATCCATGGAGGTAATTAATGAAGGACTATTCGTCATGCTATTGTGTTATTTTATCTATTTTGTGGTTGTTTAAATTGCATAAACTATGATTACCATGTGCATAAAAAGAAATGGCGTTTTCAACATTCGAGTTATCTTGCTGGAGGAACTACCTTAGCAGAAGGAGGACTTGTTGCAGAGGATGGAAAGCTAAAGACTTTTTGTATGCCTGCTCACGTGTTATTACTAATTTATCATTTAAGGCACGTGCTTCTTAAGTTTAGTCTATATTAAATTGGCACATTTACCCATGAGACTATGTTATGCTTACATGGCATGCTAGCTGTGTACCAGAAGGTTGGAAGTTGCATCCTTTAGACAAGTAGAGGTGAATACGTGTAAATTTCTATAAGTTCCTTGTCTTGTGTAGACTCTTTCTATGTTTACTAATAGCAGATAGTTTCTATTTCAGGAAAATCATCGTAAGAGAAGACACTTGGAAACTGTGAAGCGACAAGTGATAACAGTCTACAGAAACAGAAGAAAGGTCAATGATAAATAGTGAGTTCTATGCCTAAAAGACCCTCTTCATCTTTACCTAGAGCCTTATTTGTACTTGGACTTGATCATTTTATTAGTCAGCATAGCCTAAGGAAACAATAATTGCTAATATTACTAGTTTCTAGATCATTGTTTATGTCTCATATGCCACTGCCGGCTCCATTAAACATTGATATTTCATGCACATTGCTTATCAAGTCCATCCAATTGAACTGGCCACAATTCCGACACATGATCTCAAATAAATATATACGTTTTTTCAATAATTTTACATTCATCTTTATTAAGGTTGTTCTGTATTGATGTTAATTGCTAAGTTATGACCTCTTTGTAGTTAAACTTTTAATGCCCAAGTCACAAAGACTCTCTAAAATTCTCTCAGAGAATCACTTGAAATCTCTAGATTTTCAGAGAATCTCTAGAAGTCACTCAAATTAAAAATCTATGAAATTCCATAGAAATCTTGTTTGACTACCCCCTTGTAAAGATTTACGAAGACTTTTTGAAAAACGATTTAATTGTCTTCTGCTTTTTGCTAAAATAAATATCGTATTGAATTTCATCTCTAATTTTTCTTATCATTGTAAGAATTTTTGGCGTTGTTTGCTCATAGATCAGCAAGAAATTATTCAATGTGATTGCCGCTTTTATAGCCTCGTTTCATGAAGGGGATCTATTGTATAACTTTCATCATCTTCTTCCACATCTTTATCAGTTCCCATAACGCTCTCGATTATTTCTTTATCAGTCAACAACTATGTAATTTCATTTTCTTCCGAATAATTTAGGACATCTTCGACATTCATTGAATTGTGATAGGCCAACTTCTCGATCAAATTTTGCAAGTCTTGAGTGATTTCACTATCTGTATGTTCATCCAAATTGTCTAAACTTGTGTTATCTGTTGATTGAAGTTTAGAATGACGAAAGCAGTTTGCAAGTGTACTTGTACGAACATCGATACTCCATGCTGAAATTGCAAGATTCATTGCATCTAACACATTTATTTTTTCTGGATTTGACGCCCCTAATTCATAGCCTTTCAAAAGATCTCTATAAAATCGACGACGATAATGCATTTAAAAGCTCGTATAATCCCTGCGTCACAAGGTTGAATTTTTGGAGTTGTGTTTGGTGGCAAAAAAAAAAAAAAAATTCAACATTTTTGAAGTTATGTTCGGTTAATTAATATCTCACTTAATTAATAAATTTTGATGGTCCCGACAACATTAATTTATAGAGTTTCTACTGTACTACATGATAGACACATTTTTTGTGTCTGAATTGTCCTCAACGTTGGTATTGTTGGAACTCGATTTTTGTACTAATATTGTGTTTTTATGTATTTTTAGGTATTTTTGGAAATAAATATTTTTTGGAAAATTCGGCTCGAAAAATTGCTCGGAGCACCTCCGGAGGACAAGAGTTATTCGGAATCTAAGGGGTAACCCAATTGCTAAGGGGCACCCCCAAGGAGGCACCTGCTAATCGCACCCCAGAACAGGATAAGGGGCAGTCATCTTCAACAATTTGAAACTGAAAATTGGCGGGAAAATTGTGTTTGCACCAGCAGATTTAGGGTTTGGGTTTTGGAGGCATTATAACGAGATTCAATGGCTGAAATCAAATGGGTTTGTTCCTGGTACCTAAACAGGTCTGGTATGGGTCATTGTTTCGATCAAATTTGGCTAGATAATCCACGAGATAAAAACAGGGCAGTCGGTGGTTATTTCACGGGTTTGTTTATTGTACATGTTTCTCTGTGCATGGCGTGTTATTGAAGTGTTATTGACTACATATGAGGCGTGTACATGATGATTTATAACGTGCCGGAAGAAGATTAACGCGTGTTGAAGATAAAAATGGAAATTATTTCCGTTTTTGGCAGCAAAGAATAAAAGCGATTAATGAAGATATCCTGGAGATTTTGGAACCCTGTCGTGTTTAAATAGGTTGCTGGGAGCATATTGAAGGGATACGGAGAGTTTGGGAGAGTTTTGGAGAAGAACAGAGCAATAGAAATCAAGTTACACAATTCTGCTGCTGCTGCTGCTGCTGTGAAGGAAGAACACGAAGAACATCAACGCACATGGAACCGTCGTTGTTCTACAGTGACAACGACACTTCGGCGTGGGTCGTAATACGGAGGCAGACTTAAAAGCAGTAACGGTTTTTAACCTTCTTTGTAGCAGTGTTTGCAACACTTATAATCGTTGCAAACACCCGATTTTATCATTTTCTCCATTTCATCATTTGTACACCATTTTTGAGCAATAATAATGAATTTTGAGCGTGTTTCCAACATGATGAGCGGCTAATTCTCCCACAACCAAGGCAATGAGGAAGCTATTTACACATGAATAAGCGGTAACCATTTTATTTTCTCTAATTTATAATTTATAATTCACTCAATCACTTCTTTTGCAGAGTTTTAAATTGTTCGCAAAATTCTTTTCATTAGTTGTGATTCAATTAGATAGGTTATGCTTTGTATTAAGATAATCTATGCTTAGGGATACAATTATTTTTTGGAATTTGCCTGATTATGTGTGAATTAAGAAACAAGGGATTTAAAAGATAATTAGCGTTTTGGGTTATTTACCGTTATTCATTCATGTGTAATAGTAGAATCAATGTCTTGGTTATTTTCTCATATCTTAAATCAATTTTGTGTTAAATTTTCTTTATTATTAATTTTTATAAGTCTAAAAATCCATTGCTTTCACAAGTCTCAACGAACTTTTTACTACAATATTATTGAGTCACATCAATTTTTGGCACCGCCGACGCGGGCTTGTCTTTACGCTAGAGTTTTTAGATTTTCTTTTAGGTTTTTATTTATTTGTTCTTCTTTACATTTTTGGGTTTTTGTCTTGTCCTTTCAGATTTTGGGATTTGGAGCAAAATAAAAATTTGCCAAAACTTTTGGTGAATACTAAGAGATTTGGAGTTAAAGACAAAGCGAAGGAGCGAAAGAAGAATATTTTTTTTTTATATTTTATAAAAGAGAGAAAAAAAAAAGAGAGGCATTTTTATTTATTCTTTTTTAGATATTTATTCTTTTTAGACTTTCCTTTTCCTTTACTTTTTGGACTTGGACATTTGGACATTCGGACATTCCTTATTTTTTTAAACCCTACGGAAGGGTAGTATTAAATATTAAATTTTTTGCAGAGAAGGACAGTGATTACGATATCACCTCGGCCCCTCGGGTTCGTACATGACATAGGAGTCGTGGCCCGAGTCGACTACAACGGTTCATCCCCCGTCTGGTACGGGAGGTAAGTTTGTTGAAACACTCGCGAATCCCCTGCTAGCGAGTTACTGTCTTCCTTCGTGTGAATATATGCCGAGGACTTGAAAACGGATGTTTTAAATTCCTAGTAAAGGGCAAGGACTGGCCATATAAGATAAGGGTTCGGATTTCATCACCGTTCTCTTCTTGCCCGCCTTAGGAAAACAATACTTAACGCGAACCTAAACCTTAAAATTTGGAATAGAACGAGACCGATAGGGTAACGATCTTAGTAGGAAAGTCGCTCGAAAAATATTGTTTACTCTTTTAGCATACTTCGAAGTTCATGATGGTCTCTGTGAATTTGAATGCGTGACTGCGCCGCCTTGTAATCGCGGTGAGGCCTTGGGTATCAAAGCTCCACCGAGCTTCCCTCGCCTTGATTCAACTTACTTTGACTCGGATTGATCCAGAGAGGTTTGCTTAAATTGTAACGAATTCCCTTTCAAAGGATTAGAAGCTGGTCTAGAAAACAATCTAAGTGGAGCCATCATGCTTTTTGTTTGCTAGATATCATTAGGTTTGTTGTGGTGGAGTCAGCCTTGTTTGTGTTTGCATAGAATTTCCCTTCCTTTTAGGATTTTTCTTTTTCTTTTGTTTTATTTTTCTAGTATATGCCCGAGGTCTTTAAAGAACTGGCTTGGAAAAGAAACACTGTAGGTCGTTTGATTAGTGACAAACCTAGTAGTTCTTCTTGTGAAAGCGGGGAACTCGAAGTCTCTTCTTTTGAGAGCCCCGTTTTTGGAAACTTCAGTTTTGAAAATCTGTCTCTTAATGAGGAAAGTACCCCTAGTACTTCAGTTGTGCCAACGATGGCAACTTTGAAAGATTACATGTTCCCAACTGGGACCAACCGAGCTTCGTGCATTAAATTGCCAGCCAATACGGCTAACTTCGAGATAAAGGCTAGTATCCTTCAGATGATCCCAATATTCTTAGGAAAAGATGATGAGAACCCTTATTTTCATATTAGGGACTTTGAGGAAATTTGTGGGACAGTTAGAATAAAAGACCTTACTGATGAAGTTTTGAAACATAAGATGTTCCCCTTTTCCTTAAAAGATAAAACCAAGACCTGGCTAAAAAACTTACCATCTGGATCCATTGAAACATGGCAGGAACTTATTGCTGCTTTCTATATGAAATTCTACCCTAAGCATAAAACTGCAGCTGTTAGGCAGAAAATTAGTGTTAGTGTGCAACAAGATGGAGAGTCTCTTTATAGGTTCTTAGAGAGATTCAATGATCTCCTATCTCAGTGTCCTCACCATGGATTCGATAAGATGAAACTTGTAGGGATTATTTATGATGGTTTAGACTATTCACCAAAGCTATGGTCGAGTCTATGTGTCTTTGGTGAGTTTACTAATAAAAGTGCTGAGGATGCCTTTACCTTCTTAGGAGATGTTGCTTAGAAATCCCAACAGTGGGAGTCTTGTGTTGAACCCCCTAAAAGACTCCTGGTCAATAGAAGTAGCACCAATGTGGTAGACACAAGCTTCGGGTTAGATGCTAAGTTTGTTGCTCTGTCCAGAAGATTAAAAGCTTTGGAAATGGGTCAGTCTAAAAATAGGTCCCTTGGTGAACCTAATAGAACCTCTCAAGTATCTAGTTGTGGAATAGAGCCCGATAACTCATTTTGGGAAGGTCAGGTTAGTGAAGAGCAAGCTCATGCTATTTATAACAATGCTAGTTTTGAGAACCGTCAGAAGTTTGACCCATACTCAGAGACCTACAACCCTGGTTAGAGAAACCATCCTAATTTCTCTTGGTCTAAGGGCCAGAATCAAGGCCGGTCTAGTAATTCTCAGCCTCCCCCAGGTTTTGGTTATAATAAGAATTCTTCAGGTCAAACCCAGTTCCAGAACCCTTTTGAGAATAAAATGACTAGCTTAGAGGAATCTCTTAGTATACTAAAAAAGATCCAGAAGATGTTAACACAGAGCCAGGAAATGTTAGTAAAGAGCCAGGGTAACTTTCAAGAGGAAACCAAGCGAGAATTTTAAAAATAATTCCCGAGTCTCTTGCTAAATTAGAACTTCAAGTCGGCCAAATTGCTAAGTTCCTTAGTGAGAGATAAGATGGAAGGTTCCCTAGTCATACTAATCCTAACCCTAAAGGAGAGAAATCGTACAATCATGTGAATTCTATTACAACCCTTAGGAGTGGAAAGAAAGTTGACAATAAGGTCGCCATGCCCGATAGTGAACATGCTTGTAGTTCACCCTTCCGAGCGAAAAACGAGGAGACGATAGAGTCTCTAAAGAGACCAATGAGGGTCATATTGAGCCAGGCTTTGTTCCTAGAGCCCCATTCCCCAAATTGCTAGTTCCAACTAAGAGGGAGTCCAAATTTAATGATATATTGGAGGTTTTTAAGCAGGTTACTATCAACCTCCCATTGTTGGATGCGATTAAGTAGATTCCCGCTTATGCCAAGTTTCTTAAGGACTTGTGTACACGAAAGCGTAAGCTTAGTGTTCAAATTAAAGAAAGCCTTCCTAGCTAGTCACGTAAGTTTTATTATTCAGAATACCACTACTCCTAAGTATAAAGACCCAGGGTCCCCAACTATTTCTTGCACAATAGGTAAATACCGTGTTGAGAAAGCTTTGCTTGACTTAGGAGCCAGTGTGAACTTACTTCCATACCATGTGTACCTTAAGCTAGGACTTGGTGAGATGAAACCTACCCAGATGACTCTTCAGTTAGCTGATAGGTCCATTAAAATTACTCGAGGTGTGATCGAGGATGTTCTCATAGAGGTCGACAAGTTTATTTATCCGGTGGATTTTGTTATCCTAGTATTGATGGTGGTTTTTAAACAAGGGGTAAAATCGTAAAACCCCATGACCTAGTGTTATCCGCAACACATTAACTAAGAGCATTTAACTCAGTGTGTAAACAATTAATAGGGTATTTTTCAAAATACCAGATTAGGGTTTTCGACACGTAACCCTAATTCCAAAACCAAGCCGCATATCGCGCACCATGGCACCAATGCCAAACCAAGCCGCATACTTTGCGCACCATGGCAAAGAATGCCAAACCAAGCCGCATCTCGCACCATGGCAACAATGCCAAACCAAGCCGCATAGTGCGCACCATGGCAACAATGCCAAAACCAAGCCGCATATCTTGCGCACCATGGCAACAATGCCAAACCAAGCCGCATATCGCGCACCATGGCAACAATGCCAAACCAAGCCGCATATCTGCGCACCATGGCAACAATGCCAAACCAAGCCGCATACTGCGCACCATAGCAACAATGCCAAACCAAGCCGCACCATGCGCACCACGGCAACAATGCCAAACCAAGCCGCACCCTGCGCACCATGGAAACAATGCCAAACCAAGCCGCATACTGCGCACCACGGCAACAATGCCAAACCAAGCCGCACCCTGCGCACCACGGCAACAATGCCAAACCAAGCCGCACCCAGCGCACCATGGCAACAATGGCAAATTTCCAAGCCGCTATACCTTTGGCCCACGCCAAATATAGCGCCCCTAGGTTTGCAAGACTTGCAACTAGGTTAACATGGCCGCACGTGCCATTGGCACATGCCAACACGTGCCGCAAGCCATATTTCTAAGCCACTATGCCTCTGGCCCACGCCAAATATAGCGCCCTAGGCTTGCAAGACTTGTAACTAGGTCAACATGGCCGCACGTGCCATTGGCACATGCCAACACGTGTCGCAAGCCATATTTCCAAGCCGCTATGCCTTTGGCCCACGCCAACATAGCGCCCTAGGTTTGCAAGACTTGCAACTAGGTCAACATGGCCAGCACGTGCCATTGGCACATGGCAACACGTGTCGCAAGCCATATTTCCAAGCCGCTATGCCTCTGGCCCACGCCAAATATAGCGCCCTAGGCTTGCAAGACTTGCAACTAGGTCAACATGGCCGCACGTGCCGTTGGCACATGCCAACACGTGTCGCAAGACATATTTCCAAGCCGCTATGCCTTTGGCCCACGCCCAACATAGCGCCCTAGGTTTGCAAGACTTGCAACTAGGTCAACATGGCCGCACGTGCCATTGGCACATGCCAACACGTGTCGCAGCCATATTTCCAAGCCGCTATGCCTTTGGCCCACGCCCAACATAGCGCCATAGGTTTACAAGACTTGCAACTAGGTCAACATGGCCGCACGTGCCATTGGCACATGTCAACACGTGTCGCAAGCCATATTTCCAAGCCGCTATGCCTCTGGCCCACGCCAAATATAGCGCCCTAGGCTTGCAAGACTTGCAACTAGGTCAACATGGCCGCACGTGCCATTGGCACATGCCAACACGTGTCGCAAGCCATATTTCAAAGCCGCTATGCCTTTGGCCCACGCCAATATAGCGCCGTAGGTTTGCAAGACTTGCAACTAGGTCAACATGGCCGCACGTGCCATTGGCACATGCCAACACGTGTCGCAAGCCATATTTCCAAGCCGCTATGCCTTTGGCCCACGCCCAACATAGCGCCCTAGGTTTGCAAGACTTGCAACTAGGTCAACATGGCCGCACGTGCCATTGGCACATGCCAACACGTGCCGCAAGTCATATTTCTAAGCCGCTATGCCTTTGGCCCACGCCCAACATAGCGCCCCTAGGTTTGCAAGACTTGCAACTAGGTCAGCATGGCCGCACGTGCCATTGGCACATGCCAACACGTGCTTGCAAGTCATATTTCTAAGCCGCTATGCATTTGGCCCACGCCCAACATAGCGCCCTAGGTTTGCAAGACTTGCAACTAGGTCGAAGATGGCCAAGCACGTGCCATTGGCACATGCCAACACGTGCCGCAAGTCATATTTCTAAGCCGCTATGCCTTTGGCCCACGCCAACATAGCGCCTAGGTTTGCAAGACTTGCAACTAGGTCAACATGGCCGCACGTGCCATTGGCACATGCCAACACGTGCCGCAAGCCATATTTCTAAGCCGCTATGCCTTTGGCCCACGCCTAACATAGCGCCCTAGGTTTGCAAGACTTGCAACTAGGTCAACATGGCCGCACGTGCCATTGGCACATGCCAACACGTGCTGCAAGTCATATTTCTAAGCCGCTATGCCTTTGGCCCACGCCAACATAGCGCCCTAGGTTTGCAAGACTTGCAACTAGGTCAACATGGCCGCACGTGCCATTGGCACATGCCAACACGTGCCGCAAGTCATATTTCTAAGCCGCTATGCCTTTGGCCCACGCCCAACATAGCGCCCTAGATTTGCAAGACTTGCAACTAGGTCAACATGGCCGCACGAGCCATTGGCACATGCCAAACACACACTGGTAGCCTAACTTGCAAACCGTGCAGCCTACCACCAAGGCATTCCGCACATGCCATTGGCACATGCCAAACACACACGCTGGTAGCCTAACTTGCAAACCGTGCAACCTACCACCAAGGCATTCCGCACATGCCACTGGCACATGCCAAACACACACGCTGGTAACCTAACTTGCAAACCGTGCAACCTACCACCAAGGCATTCCTTACATGCCACTGGCACATGCCAAACACACACGCTGGTAACCTAACTTGCAAACCGTGCAACCTACCACCAAGGCATTCCGCACATGCCATTGGCACATGCCACACGCGCCACTAGCAGGTCCACTTGCACTCAAGATGCAACCATCACTCGAGACATCGACACAACCGGGGATGCTTCTTTAGGGTTTTGGTTTGGCGGTCACAGCATGCAGTGTACACTACGCTCACATTAAGAAAGCGTGAAAAGGAATTAACCGGTCAAATAAAAGAGGAAATAATGGTGAAAAACGTTTTCTCCCATTAAACCATGCGGTTACCACCTCCTCCCATTATTTCACCCTTTACTCTCTTCCTTCATGAGGCCAAGGTACGTTTCAATCTCGACTTGTATAAATAGGTCTTACCTATTTCCACCAGACAACAAGTCTCGGTCAGGAGAAAAATACTACACTCTCAGAAAGGCAACTTTGCAAGCTCTCCCAAAGCTTCCATCTCTTGCAAGCTTCCTAAGCTTTCACTTTCTGATACAAGTCGAGATACTACTCTCCTCAACACCTTTCTTTGCTTCCCTCCCCAAATCAACCCTTCTCCTCCACTTTGTGACCGAAGCAAGTCTGGAACGGCCATTTCTTGGTTTAGGCCGGACTTGTCAGCCTGATTGATCTCTCGAATCTATAAAGTGCTCACGTGCAGCACATTTGTTTAGGGTTTGAACCGGTTTCTCACTCACCTACCGAATTTACCGAAATCGGCGAAACGATTTTTACCCATAAACAATTGGCGACCACAATGGAGGATTGATCTATCGGCTACAATGTCGACCTGCCGATCTCGTTCTTCGACCCGGATGTCAAGATGGTAGGGGAAGGCGACTCAATCCGACGCAACTACCGTGACAACCCGGTTACTAGTTGTAAAACTACACGAGAAAATCGGGACTTGCCGAAGATGCTACCACTCGATCCGACTCAACCGCCAGACGCCCCCAGTTACCGGTTGTAAAACTACACCAAAAACCAGGGACTCGTTGAAGATGCTACCGCGATTGGGGACTTGCGACTCATCCGACTCAACTTCCGACAACCCGGTTATCATTGTTAAAACTACACCGTAAAACTGGAGACTTATCAAGACGCTACCAAGAATCGGGGACTAATCAAGATGCTACCAAAGAAAAGCCGCCTTTTACACGGAGAGGGGAGTGTTCACCAAACCTATGAAGTGAGTAAATTTAGATCACATGAGATATACGATCTATTTTTAGGTTCCTAGTAAAACCGTCATACTGCTGAGTCTTATGCCTATTGCTAGCACGCACTCTCATAGAATCAATATTCCTTTCCAAAATCATAATCAGAGTCATATTATCAAAACCATTCATCCCAGAAATAATCCAATACCCTAAAAAGCTACCAGCTGTCTATCAAAGGTCAATCTTTGAACCAGACATCCAATATGTCTTTCAAAAAAAAAAAAAGAACCTAAATGAAATATTAACAGAGAAACGTTCAAGGAAAATCATCCAACAGAAGTCTGCTCTTCTTGGGGAAAGTCAACTTTGCATCTTCAAGAGCCGCTCTCTTCATAGTCAACATCTTGGAAAGCTTCTCGAGTTCCACCTCCTGTCGTGCAATCTCCTCGGCGGAAAGGCTTTCGATTGCTGCATCTTTCAACTTTTGGATCTCAAAGCAAGGCCTTCGACAAACCACGAAGTGTTGAGCTCCTTTTCTACGCACACGTCGCGATGGTGCTCCCAATCGGCAATAACGTCTTGAAACGGTGTGACCAAGTCACCTCACGCATATCCTCGATGGAAGATAAAGCCTCTTCCATACGCTTAACCAGTGCAAATCGACTAGTGACTTTATTGGTTGTGGCCATATGTCCGTACTTCTCCCTGGTTCTGGTGTACAACGCCTCGTGCTTAGCCGGCACGCTGAAGCCGCCAACCAGCACATGACCTGGATAAGGAACCAAGTATGAAGGATCAAAAAAGGCGCCTGCACCTGGCCTCACGACTCATAAAGGGTCTTCTTCCATGTCTACGGCAGCAACCATCAGAGAATCATCCGCCGTTTGAGCCACATCTCGTGCCCGGCAATTGGCTAACGCCCATCTCCAAGTCATCAGCGGTGGTCACCAAAGGCAAGTTTTCGTGTGGCTCTACCCCTAATCATCCTCCGAACCGGATTCCTCCTGCGAACTTGAGTTAGATATTTTTCAAAAGAAGAAACAGAAAAAGAAAGAAAAGAAGCGCTTGCCAGACGCGCTTACTGGAGACGTGCCTACCGTGACACGCTTACTGTGCACACATGCCGCACGCGCATGCCAGCCGCGCAGTACCACACTCTGTGCTAACAGTTTGCATCCTTCCTAGCTAACAACTTGCGCCCTTCCAAAGACCATCCTTGCCCTTCGAAAATAGCGCCATGGCTCCAGCACTTCGTGATCAAAACCGTGTCATCTCTGCACGATACACTTACGATCACCAGAACCAGAGCCGCTTCCGCCACCCCAACGGTTATTCAAGCATGGCAACTTCAACCGTCACCAGAGACGCTACTCCACCATCAGGGCAAGATACTGGAAGATCCGGAAGAAGCCGACCTTCTTTTAGCACTGTTTATTTGATGAAAAAACAAAAGATACTTCAGCAGGACGTGCGTTTACAGATGAAAAGGCTCGCGTTGCTCTTAGACGCCCAGTAGAAGGGGATAAGCAATCCAATTTCGTCACACATGAAGATCGGAAAGACTTCTCAAAAATCGAAAGCAAGGGAAATCAACAACTCTCCTGAGTTCACAGAGACCCTTCTCCCGTCAGGACCCGCACAATGGGAACTTCACCTACAAAGTCGTACAGTCTATGATGAAACAGTTATATGAGATTCTATGTTTCTCCAAGGCGTAGCGTCAAGACATATTTTGCACCCCTCAACCGCACTACATCAGGAAAGTAGGCGATTCCATCCAGGGAAGCCGTTCCCAAACCCCAACCTCTCCTAGAAAGCACGATCGATAGATGAAACTGGGGACTCCTAACCTCTGTTCTCTTAAGGGATGTCGAGTTTGACAGAACGTGACGCGGCCTCCGACTTCAAAATGGTAACCGTCAAGGCTCTGAAAGTTGCAAGACGTCGTTCCAACATTCTCTCTAGAAGTAGCTACGCATCAGCGTTCTCCAGCAGCGGCTTCGCTTCAACGCCACTCCTTCCTGCAAAGTTTGCTCTCTTACGCATCCAGCCAATCCTTTTACTTCCACTAAGCCCATAGAATATCAGCCAACCTACTTTGTTACCACGATAATATAGTCTCTCCCGATTACATCTCCAACCAAGAACTGTTGCCCCTCACTCGTTGATACCAGCCAGAGCCTCACCGCAGCAGCACAGATGGACAAATTCTCCATCTCAACAATCATTGGCAAAAGACAGTTCACTACGGAAACCAAGGCGGACGAACGACACTTCACTACGCTCCTGGTAGCGATATGGCCGTATGTCTTCCATATCCTCGAATAAAGGACCACGAATTCTTTCCGCACCAGGAAACCGCCAACATTCTGATAATTGGAGGAGAGACACCTCATACGAGTCTCAAACGACGAACCTGCATAGGGGTATTCATGACAAGAGATCCCTAAATCAGCGTTCTCCAAGTCTGCAGCAGTCAACAAGGTTGGATTTGAAGGGAGGGAAACGACTAGGTCATCCTCGTCGATAACAGTAATGCATGCTCCAACGGGATATCTCAGCACAAAAGGAAAATTTTCCATTCATCAAACAAGCGGTAAAGCGCCGACCTCGCGCCTTCACTGAGAACCCGGATGGTTAGAAGATGGTTCGTCTCTCGTGCGACATGACAAAGAGAGAAACTCAACAAGAAGAACCCTTTCTCAAATGAGGGAGATGATGCAATTACGTTGGGTAGGAATACAGAGCCTTATAAAAGGAAAGGAAGCAATGAGGGACATAACGCTTCCAGATTTTAGCATGGACAATGCCCTGATCGAAGCCACGCGCGTGAAGGAAGGCAAAACAAGGAAACTTTGTTATCTGTAGAAACACCTACTCCCTCCTTGTTTACACCGGTCTCGCTTGACTAGCGCAATCAACCTTCCCCACCTTGCGCCGGTCCCGCCAACCTAGCACGCTCGCTTCCCCAACTCATGCCCAACTTCCCAACGTCGCCCAAGTTGCACCGGTCCCACCAATTGCGCCAACTTCCCAATGACCGCCCAAGTCACGCCAGCAAGCACGCACGGCTTCCCTACCTTGCACCGGTCCCAGCTAGCACGCTCAGTTTCCCAACGCGTCAACCTCCCAACGTCGCCCAAGCTGCACCGGCCCCACCAATTGTGCCAGCCTCCCGATTTGTGCAAAACTACCAGAGGCAAGGATTCCAAATCCTATTTATAAAAGGTCAGACAAGCCTCCTCAATTCTCTTTACGGTTTGTTGTTAATAGTTTGTCACCATCTTATGCTTACCTCGCAACAAAGCCCCCTGTTCCGAGCTAGCGGGGACTTAATGTTGATGGTGGTTTTTAAACAAGGGGTAAAATCGTAAACCCCATGACCTAGTGTTATCCGCAACACATTAACTAAGAGCATTTAACTCATGTGTAAACAATTAATAGGGGTATTTTTTCAAAATACCAGATTAGGGTTTTCGACACAGAACCCTAATTCCAAAACCAAGCCGCACACTGCGCACCATGGCACCAATGCCAAACCAAGCCGCATACTGCGTACCATGGCAGCAATGCCAAACCAAGCCGCATATTTGCGCACCATGGCAACAATGCCAAACCAAGCCGCATATTGTGCACCATGGCAATAATGCCAAACCAAGCCGCATATCAAGCGCACCATGGCAACAATGCCAAACCAAGCCGCATATCTGCGCACCATGGCAACAATGCCAAACCAAGCCGCATATCATGCACCATGGCAACAATGCCAAACCAAGCCGCATACTGCGCACCAAGGCAACAATGCCAAACCAAGCCGCATACTACGCACCATGGCAACAATGCCAAACCAAGCCGCATACTGCGCACCATGGCAATAATGCCAAACCAAGCCGTATACTGCGCACCATGGCAACAATGCCAAACCAAGCCGCACCCTACGCACCACGGCATGGCAACAATGCCAAACCAAGCCGCATACTGCGCACCACAGCAACAATGCCAAACCAAGCCGCACCTTGCGCACCACGGCAACAATGCCAAACCAAGCGGCATACTGCGCACCACAGCAACAATGCCAAACCAAGCCGCACCTTGCGCACCACGGCAACAATGCCAAACCAAGCCGCACCTTACGCCATGGCAACAATGCCAAATTTCCAAGCCGCTATACCTTTGGCCCACGCCAAATATAGCGCCCTAGGTTTGCAAGACTTGCAACTACGTCAACATGGCCGCACGTGCCGCAAGCCATATTTCTAAGCCGCTATGCCTCTGGCCCAAGCCAAATATAGCGCCCTAGGCTTGCAAGACTTGCAAGTAGGTCAACATGGCCGCACGTGCCATTAGCACATGCCAACACGTGTCGCAAGCCATATTTCCAAGCCGGTATGCCTCTGGCCCACGCCAAATATAGCGCCCTAGGCTTGCAAGACTTGCAACTAGGTCAACATGGCCGCACATGCCATTGGCACATGCCAACACGTGTCGCAAGCCATATTTCCAAGCCGCTATTCCTTTGGCCCACGCCCACATAGCGCCCTAGGTTTGCAAGACTTGCAACTAGGTCAACATGGCCGCACGTGCCATTGGCACATGCCAACACGTGTCGCAAGCCATATTTCCAAGCCGCTATGCCTCTGGCCCACGCCAAATATAGCGCCCTAGGCTTGCAAGACTTGCAACTAGGTCAACATGGCCGCACGTGCCATTGGCACATGCCAACACATGTCGCAAGCCATATTTCCAAGCCGCTATGCCTTTGGCCTACGCCCAACATAGCGCCCTAGGTTTGCAAGACTTGCAACTAGGTCAACATGGCCGCACGTGCCATTGGCACATGCCAACACGTGTCGCAAGCCATATTTCCAAGCCGATATGCCTTTGGACCACGCCCAACATAGCGCCCTAGGTTTGCAAGACTTGCAACTAGGTCAACATGGCCGCACGTGTCATTGGCACATGCCAACACGTGTCGCAAGCCATATTTCCAAGCCGCTATGCCTCTGGCCCACGCCAAATATAGCGCCCTAGGCTTGCAAGACTTGCAACTAGGTAAACATGGCCACACGTGCCATTGGCACATGCCAACACGTGTCGCAAGCCATATTTCCAAGCCGCTATGCCTTTGGCCCACGCCCAACATAGCGCCCTAGGTTTGCAAGACTTGCAACTAGGTCAACATGGCCGCACGTGCCATTGGCACATGCCAACACGTGTCGCAAGCCATATTTCCAAGCCGCTATGCCTTTGCCCCACGCCCAACATAGCGCCCTAGGTTTGCAAGACTTGCAACTAGGTCAACATGGCCGCTCGTGCCATTGGCACATGCCAACACGTGCCGCAAGTCATATTTCTAAGCCGCTATGCCTTTGGCCTATGCCCAACATAGCGCCCTAGGTTTGCAAGACTTGCAACTAGGTCAACATGGCCGCACGTGCCATTGGCACATGCCAACACGTGCCGCAAGTCATATTTCTAAGCCGCTATGCCTTTGGCCCACGCCCAACATAGCGCCCTAGGTTTGCAAGACTTGCAACTAGGTCAACATGGCCGCACGTGCCATTGGCACATGCCAACACGTGCCGCAAGTCATATTTCTAAGCCGCTATGCCTTTGGCCCACGCCCAACATAACGCCCTAGGTTTGCAAGATTGCAACTAGGTCAACATGGCCGCACGTGCCATTGGCACATGCCAACACGTGTCGCAAGCCATATTTCCAAGCCGCTATGCCTCTGGCCCACGCCAAATATAGCGCCCTAGGCTTGCAAGACTTGCAACTAGGTAAACATGGCTGCACGTGCCATTGGCACATGCCAACACGTGTCGCAAGCCATATTTCCAAGCCGCTATGCCTTTGGCCCACGCCCTACATAGCGCCCTAGGTTTGCAAGACTTGCAACTAGGTCAACATGGCCGCACGTGCCATTGGCACATGCCAACACGTGTCGCAAGCCATATTTCCAAGCCGCTATGCCTTTGCCCCACGCCCAACATAGCGCCCTAGGTTTGCAAGACTTGCAACTAGGTCAACATGGCCGCACGTGCCATTGGCACATGCCAACACGTGCCGCAAGTCATATTTCTAAGCCGCTATGCCTTTGGCCTACGCCCAACATAGCGCCCTAGGTTTGCAAGACTTGCAACTAGGTCAACATGGCCGCACGTGCCATTGGCACATGCCAACACGTGTCGCAAGTCATATTTCTAAGCCGCTATGCCTTTGGCCCACGCCCAACATAGCGCCCTAGGTTTGCAAGACTTGCAACTAGGTCAACATGGCCGCACGTGCCATTGGCACATGCCAACACGTGCCGCAAGTCATATTTCTAAGCCGCTATGCCTTTGGCCCACGCCCAACATAACGCCCTAGGTTTGCAAGACTTGCAACTAGGTCAACATGGCCGCACGTGCCATTGGCACATGCCAACACGTGCCGCAAGTCATATTTCTAAGCCGTTATGCCTTTGTCCCACGCCCAACATAGCGCCCTAGGTTTGCAAGACTTGCAACTAGGTCAACATGGCCGCACGTGCCATTGGCACATGCCAACACATGCCGCAAGTCATATTTCTAAGCCGCTATGCCTTTGGCCCACGCCCAACATAGCGCCCTAGGTTTGCAAGACTTGCAACTAGGTCAACATGGCCGTACGAGCCATTGGCACATGCCAAACACACACGCTGGTAGCCTAACTTGCAAACCGTGCAGCCTACCACCAAGGCATTCCGCACATGCCATTGGCACATGCCAAACACACACGCTGGTAGCCTAACTTGCAAACCGTGCAACCTACCACCAAGGCATTCCCCACATGCCATTGGCACATGCCAAACACACACGCTGGTAACCTAACTTGCAAACCGTGCAACCTACCACCAAGGCATTCCGCACATGCCATCGGCACATGCCAAACACACACGCTGGAAACCTAACTTGCAAACCGTGCAACCTACCACCAAGGCATTCCGCACATGCCATTGGCACATGCCACACGCGCCACTAGCGCGCGCCACTTGCACTCAAGATGCAACCAACACTCGAGACATCGACACAAACTGGGGGATGCTTGTTTAGGGTTTTGGTTTGGCGGTCACAAAGATGCGGCGTAAACTACGCTCACATTAAGAAAGCGTGAAAAGGAATAAAGCGGTCAAATAAAAGAGGAAATAATGGTGAAAACGTTTTCGCCCATTAAACCATGCGGTTACCACCTCCTCCTATTATTTCACCCTTTACTCTCTTCCTTCATGAGGCCAGGGTACGTTTCAATCTCGACTTGTATAAATAGGTCTTACCTATTTCCACCAGACAACAAGTCTCGGTCAGGCGAAAAATACTACACTCTCAGAAAGGCAACTTTGCAAGCTCTCCCAAAAGCTTCCATCTCTTGCAAGCTTCCTAAGCTTTCACTTTCTGATACAAGTCGAGATACTACTCTCCTCAACACCTTTCTTTGCTCCCTCCCCAAATCAACCCTTCTCCTCCACTTTGTGACCGAAGCAAGTCCGGAACGGCCATTTCTTGGTTTAGGCCGGACTTGTACAGATTGATCTCTCGAATCTATAAAATGCTCACGTGCAGCACATTTGTTTAGGGTTTGAACCAGTTTCTCACTCACCTACCGAATTTACCGAAATCGGCAGAAACGATTTTTACCCATAAACACCTAGATACCCAACCTGTCCCTGACCCAGAGAACTAAATACTGGTAATTTTGGGTCGCCCGTTTTTAGCTACATCCAATGCGATCATTAAATATCGAACTGGTATTATGAATTTGTCTTTTGGTAATATGACTATTGAGCTGAACGTTTTCCATATTAGTAAGCTACCCTATGAACTAGATGACTCGAGCATAGAAGAGGTGAACATGATAGGAACATTAGTCGAGGAGTCATTACCAAACACTTTGTTAGAAGATCCATTAGAGAAATTCCTAGCTCACTTTGGGATTGATTTTGATGATGATGATGTGATTAATGGGGTGAATGCCTTGTTAGATTCAACCCTTTTGATAGACACTAGTAATGGCTGGAAACCCAAGTTCGAACCTCTACACGTTTCTAAGTCTACCCTAGTTCCTTCGTTAGAAGAGCCTCCTAAGTTGGACCTAAAACCATTACCAGATACCCTAAAGTATGTGTTTTTAGGCCCTTCTGAGACTTTACCTGTGATTATTGCTTCCGACTTGGATAGTGATCGGAAAGTAGGCTAGTAACCGTCCTTCAAAACAACAAGGAAGCTTTAGGGTGGACCATAGCAGACATTAAGGGTATAAGTCCTACTATTTGTATGCATCAGATCTATTTAAAGGAAGATACCAAACCTTTTAGGGAGATGCAACGAAGACTAAACCCTAATATGAAATAAGTAGTTCGAACCGAGGTTCTTAAGCTATTAGATGCAGGCATTATCTACCCCATTTCAGACAGTAAGTGGGTCAGCCCCGTTCAGGTTGTTCCCAAGAAATCCGGATATTACTGTAGTCCGTAATGATAACAATGAGTTCATCCCTACCCGAGTGACCACGGGTTGGCGTGTTTGTATTGACTATAGGAAATTGAACAAGGTCACTAGGAAGGACCACTTTCCCCTTCCCTTCATCGACCCGGATGCTAGAGAGATTAGCAGACATAGTCATTACTGCTTTTTAGATGGCTACTCCGGCTATAATCGTATCGTTATTGCCCCGGAAGACCAGGGAGAAAACCACTTTTACCTGTCCCTTTGGTACCTTTGCGTATAGACGCATGCCTTTCGGGCTATGTAACGCCCTGCGACTTTTCAAATAAGCAGCGTGATGAGCATATTTTCGAGATATGGTAGAACGGTTCTTGGAGGTCTTTATGGATGATTTTTCAGTGTTTGGTTCGTCTTTCGATAAGTGCTTGCATCATTTGTCATTAGTGTTGACTAGATGTAAGGAAAAGAATTTAGTGCTTAATTGGGAAAAATGTCACTTCATGGTTCGTTCAGGAATTGTTCTAGGGCATTTCGTATCTTCTAAGGGTATAGAGGTAGATAAAGCCAAAGTTGACCTTATCAAGACTTTACAGTCCCAAAACCGTAAAAGATATTAGGTCATTCTTAGGGCATGCAGGTTTTATCGTCGATTCATTAAGGATTTTAGCTTGATTTCTAGACCTCTTTGCAATTTGCTTGCAAAAGATGTTAAGTTTGTCTTTGATGATGCTTGTTTAGAGGCTTTTGAGAAGCTTAAGACTTTACTTACTACCGCCCCCATAGTCCAGGCACCTAACTGGAACCTACCCTTTGAGATCATGTGTGATGCTTCAGATTATGCTATTGGTGTTGTGCTAGGTCAGCGAGAAAACAAATTACTTCATGTGATTTACTATGCTAGCAAAACTCTGAATGATGCCCAGTTGAACTATACCACTACAGAGAAGGAACTGTTGGCCATTGTGTTTGCCTTAGACAAGTTTAGACCCTATCTCTTAGGTTCTAAGATCGTAATCTATACTGATCATGTTGCTTTGAAATACCTTTTGTCTAAGAAGGATACCAAACCTAGATTAATTAGATGGATCCTTTTATTACAAGAATTTTGTCCAGACATTAGAGACAAAAAGGGTGCAGAAAATGTAGTAGAAGACCCCTTGTCTAGGTTGGTTGTTAGTTCTCCTAATGATTCCCTTCATATAAGGGATAGCTTTCCTGATGAACAATTGTTCTCTGTTTCCCAATCACCTTGGTATGCGAATATAGTGAACTATCTTGTTACTGGTCGAATGCCCCAACATTGGGGTAAACAAGATCGTTCTAGGTTTTTAGCCGAGGTTAAGCAATTCTTTTGGGATAATCCTTATTTATTTAAGTATTGTCCAGACCAGATTATTAGGAGATGTATACCTGAGAGTGACCAGTCCAGTATTATTTCCTTTTGTCATGATCATGCTTGTGGGGGTCACTTTAGTGCTAAGAAGACTACTGCTAAGATATTGCAGTGTGGATTCTACTGGCCTTCGTTGTTTAAAGACTCCCACAGTTACTGTGTTACTTGTGAACGTTGCCAGAAATTAGGAACCATTTCCCGTAGGAACATGATGCCCTTGAACCCTATTTTAATCGTTGAGGTCTTTGATGTGTGGGGCATTGACTTTATGGGTCCGTTTCCCAATTATTTTGGTAACCTATACATCCTTGTCGATGTAGACTATGTCTCTAAGTGGATTGAGGCGGTTGCGTGTAAAACCAATGACCATAGGGTTGTGATTGAGTTCTTGAAAAATAATATACTTACACGTTTTGGTACACCGCGAGCTATAATTAGTGATGGAGGGTCGCACTTTTGTAATGGACTTTTTAGGCTTCTGATGAAGAAATATGGTATTACACATAAGGTAGCTACCCCGTATCATCCACAGACTAGTGGTCAGGTAGAGGTTTCTAATAGGGAGATAAAACGTATATTAGAGAAAACAGTTAATCTTAATCGGAAAGACTGGTCGTCTAGGCTTACTGATGCCTTATGGGCTTACCGTACTGCGTTTAAAACCCCTATTGGAATGTCGCCTTATCGGCTTGTTTATGGAAAGGCATGTCATTTACCTGTTGAGTTAGAACATAGAGCTTATTGGGATGTTAAGCAGCTAAATTTTTCACTTGACAAGGCGGAGCCCATAGGAAACTCCAGCTCAATGAGTTGGACGAGATTCGTATAGATGCTTACGATAGTTCGAAGGAGTATAAGAACAAAATGAAACTTGTGCATGATAGAAATATTTTACGGAAGTCATTTTCTCCAGGTCAAAAAGTTCTTCTGTATGATACCCGCTTGCATCTTTTCCCCCGAAGTTACGTTCTCGGTGGACCGGGTCCTTTTATTGTTCGCACTGTATTTCCTCATGGAGCTGTTGAGATCGAGACACCAGATGGTAGTAGTTCTTCGAAGGTTAACGGTCATAGATTGAAACCCTTTTTAGAGCCGTTTCCTACAGGTGATGTTGAGGAGGTCCCTCTGGAGGACCCTGTTTACCGTTGATTGACCATCGAGGCGATTGTATGTTGTATTTTAGTTTTTGATTTCTCTCTTCACCCAGGTACTATCTTTCCGACTTCTCTCTTTACTGATTCCTCATGTTACTTTACTTTTTGGTATTGCTCTTTCATTAGAAACATTGAGGACAATGTTAGATTTAAGTTTGGGGGTGGGGAAGAAACTTCTTGTTAGTTTTTAGTTGCAATAAATAAACTCCAGAGCCTAGAAATTTATGTTTATTAAGGATGGCACTAACCAATCTAAGTGGATGGAAGCATTTTGGTTGTAGGAGTTGAGGAACCAATCTGATTAGATGGCAACATCTAAAGAGTCTATTCATAAAAGCACGAGCTCAGGTGTTAGAAATAACATGATAGTTTCACCATATCTCGTTGAGTCCTTTTCGCTTCTGTTTTTATTTTGTTTTGTTCTTTTTAAACTATGTTTCTCTAAGTGATTAGGTGGGGCCCACGAATCAAGTTATTACCAATGCTAGGGTGAATTAGAGTGATTAAGATACAAAAAAAAAAAAAAAAAAAAAAAAAAAAAAAAAAATGAGACCGGACCATCGGACCAACCTAATAAATTCAATAAAGTCGACCACCGGAACCCTTGTATATGCCGGTTGTGTTGACCTAGAGTTAGGATTATCGACCACTTTGGTTCCCTTGTATATGCCAAAGTGTGTTGATATTAGTTAGACTAGTATCTCGGTCCATTAGGATAGGTTCATTTTGGCGGAGGCCTTCTATGATATGGGAAACACCGTTCACTTAGTAAACATCAAAACCATCTATGTTTTTCTCTATATCCATCTTCTTGATCTATCCATGTGATTAGTTTTGACTCCGGATATTGATGTCCATAGTGCGACTATCTGAGTAAAGCTCTGTCACTTTATATGAATTTTAGTATGCTTGAGTGCAAACTCGTGTACATCAATTGGAATTTCGCATCAGGGTACTTCCTCCTGTAGTCAATAAGTATGCCAACCAAGGAGATTCTTTAGTGCCTTCCAAGGTTCTGTGTAGATAGCTAGGGTCTGCAGTAAAGGTTTTGTGGGTACACCTCTGGTAAACCCTCCGGAGACAACACTACGCCACTAGGGCCACCTAGGGGTTCAAATGATATTCTAGAATAAATTTGCTCGAGGACTAGCAAATAATCAGTTTGGACTAGCAGAGCCTGAGAGAACGTGAGCTGTACTCCATTATATGTGAGCTGTCATCCACTATGTGAACACCTATATAAAGAGAAGATCAGGATAGAGAAAAGGGGGGGACACACATTTTTTGTAAGAGAGAGAGAGATTTAATTTCTTTATCATCTTTTTCCCCAAAAACTAGATCTAGAGAGCTCCAAATACTCATTAATGGAGCTTCTAAATGTAAATTCATGTAATTACAACAATCACTAGTGAAGAACCATGGATGTAGATCACAATGATCGAACCATGTAAAAAATCCTTGTGTCCATATTTACAATTTTAGCACTTTAATCTTTATTTTGATTATCAAATAGATTTAGATCTAGAAAATATCATAAGGGGTGTGTTGTGGGATTTCCTGCAACTACATACCTACCAGCACAATTATAAACAAACGCGGCCTATATAAACCTAAATCTATGGATTTAATAACCCTCGTACAAAGATTAAAACAACATTAACATTCCATTGTAGGGTTTTCAACAGAAAATTCTAGTGTTTCAAAATCATTTAGGACTTGATTTCATTACAGAGGACGACTTCTCATTTTTATTTTCTAGGTTTTTCATTTGCACTAATTAATTTTGGCCACACAAAAAGGAAGGATCAATGTTTTTCATGAATTTCATACAAACAACACCTAAAATTCCACTTAAAAACTAAATCATGAAAAACCCATTTCTAAAAACACATGACTCATCATACTCCCTCCGTTCTTTTTTAATAAGCTGGTTTTGTTTTTAGAGAAAATTAAGGAAATTAAGAGAACTAATCATTGAAAGTGGTCCTCATGACACTTGTTAATAAAAGAACTGAAGTGAAATGGTCCCCATGACACTTGTCAGCAAAAGAAGTAAAGTGAAATGGTCCACATGACACTTGTCATCAAAAGAAGTTAAGAGAAAACTGGTCCCAGAAAACTAAAGTAACATTTGACTTTCCCAATTAGGAAACCAGCCTATTTTTTTGAAACATCTATTTATAGAAACCATCCTATTAAAAGGAACGAAGGGAGTATTAACATCATAATCGTCAAGAAACATTAAGAAAAAAAATCACTAAAATCACCCAAAAGAGGCGAAATACCAATCAGTGATATAGTTCGTTAAAGAGAAACATGAGAAGTTCAAGAAATAAGGAAGTAAACTTACTTGTGCAAAAGATTGTTGAGAAAAGGATTCAACTTTTTGCAGATTTTGGGTTTTGTTTTCCCCAATTCGACGGATTTCCTCCACCTGAGAGGGAATCGGTGAAAGTGCGAAGAAAATTTAAAAAACTGCAGAGCTTATGGAATTTTGAGAGTTATACGTTATTTTATTTTATTTTGAAGCAGAAAGTTACGTTATTACCCTTACTCGGTTGTTGTATTTATTCATTTACTGCGTATGCACTAGCAGGTACGCCGTCGCCGATACGTATATGTAGCCAATATGGCAAGGGCACTAGGCAGGGTTGAGATTATGGATTGAATAATTTATTTCCGTTATTTTCAGAAAAATGGTAGTAACTTTTTTCCAGAAACGGAAGAAGTATTTGTTTCTTTTACAACATGGACAGTAGTTGGAGTCGACGGCTCTCCTAGGGATCCCTCCTCTGGGATCCCTGGGGAAGATGATCAAGATGGCCCTTAGTAATCGGTAATAGTTCTTGAATCAAGGAGTTTACCCGTGGCTTTTTTATTTTTTTTATCAATCAACATATTTTCGTTTGATTCGAATCAAAAGACTGATTATATGATCACTTATAAGAATAATATAAACATCAAAATTGTTACTGACAACCCAAACAGATTAACCATAGATAAAGATATTCCTTTAAAATACTTGGATAGTTTGTTGTTGGATTGGGATGAGAGGAAGGATGACACACCCATTCAGAGTAAAATCATGTGTATCATGACTGGCATAACAAGATTTCAATATGAGAATATGACAAAATGTGAGCTTGTCATTGGTGTTGACGATGAGAGCATCGAGACTGAGGTTTGCATCGACCACAAGGTGACCTTAACTTGAACTGGGTACCTCTATTTCTAAGTGGGATCATTGTAAGTCGAACTCGGCATTTAGCGCACATCACTTCCCAGAGATTTCTGGAAATGGGAAATTTTCATTGCTTATTAATAACATATTATCTATGCAGTCATTTTGCAACTTTGGCGAGCCTAGTGTGAAACTCAACATCAAATTCATGCATCACAAGCACATCCCTTTCCCATGGAAAATGTTTTTGTGGGTCTCACTCCAATTTGATCTGTGATATGTATTCAGTTAGACCTGGGTTCACATTTTATTACACATGTATCCGATTTGACATGTAACTGTTATGAATGCTCATCTATAAATAAGACAAGGGTGAAGCTTTTTCTAGTACACATGTACCTAGAACTAATTAAGCAAAATGGTTCACAGAGAGATGTGGAAATACTAACACTGATTTTTATATTCAACAAATAAAGAAGAAAAAAACAGTTGAGATGTCGGAGGAAACTGTATTATGAATTATGCAAAAGATTTCGAAAGTAGAAAGAAAAAAACAAATGGGGTGAAGAAAGGGAGAAATTGGTTGTTTTTTCACGTAGTTAGCTATAGTATACCTAACGTCTTAACTCCGACAAGGGAGGTTAATTTGGTAAAACAAATAAAAACTCACACGATCGGTTTAGTTAGTAATGAATTCGCACATAGTTGATGCATTTAGAAAGAGTCAAACTACTTTTGATGCTTTTGACGGAATGTGTAATATTTATGAGCTTTGCTCAATTTATAAAGTCTGAAAATGTATATTTATATGTTTTTTCTTTTTAAGAAAACAATTAATATATTATATAAAAACCTAAGTATATTGTCTACCACACGAAAAACTAATGCCGAATAAAGGTCTCTTAACCATAGAAAACATACACAGTAGGAACATTCATGAAATTATTCAAGTTTGAGCACCACAATCAATATTAGTGAGGATTTTTATTTTGAGGTAAATATATTAAATATGCATCTCTTCTCTAGGCATTAGTTTGCACTGCAGTGCCTAGTTTGTGTGGTCAGTCTTTCAAGTTATAGCCGATGTCTCTCATTTAGGCGTGTTTATATTGCATTTTATATGCCAAAAGGCTAGCTTTTTTGGTGTTTTTCGTACTAGTAGTCGTGGGTAGTCAAAAATGCGATTTTGGGAAACAAGTATTTGGCACTCCGAACGCATTATCCATTAAGTGAAGTACCTGTTATTTGGAATTAGGTATGAGCTGATTGTATTGTAAACGCATTTAGAAGTGAAATTACGGTCATCTAGCTAACCAGATTCTCTATCTATTCATTATGTAGCCTTTTGATACTGGAGCACAAAGCCACGCTTCATTCCCCCAAAATGTGGGGCATTTCCTGGTGGGAATGGATTCGATGGTTGTTTTGTCAATGAATATTGCTCGGTATGATAGAGGCATCTTTGTTTTTTTTTCCATGCAATGCACCACATTTTTAGAGAAACTATTTGGTCAGATGTATTAATTTCTAGCGTCGACTGTGTGTTCAATACAAATTAGTTCTAGGCAAGAAGAACTATTTCGATATTTAATGGACACATAATTTACACCTTAAAGGAATGTAACGTAATATTCTGATTATCCATTTATTTTTTATTCTTTTTTGGTACCTTTTCCAGAACATTTTCAATTTCCTCCATCATCTCAGTTGCTTCGGAGTTTGTCAATCCGACACAAAACCCACCCATCCTTTTCGTTCTTTTCCTCATTTTCATACTCTGTCTTCGTGGTGTATTCTAGCATGACGTACTCAGTTCTACATGCTTTACGACCACGGACTTCATGATATACCCAAGTGTCTTTGCGTCCAATTAAAACTGTAGAGTCTGAGCTCGAATAGATCGGACTACGGGCTGTAGTTGACAACCAAAAGCCTGGACCTGCAACACGAATCCGAACCCTGTTGGTGTTATCCACGCTGCCTCTTACTGCAGTGCTGCCTCCTCGTACTGATTTTTCCCTATAGCACTTTCGTGTGAACAAGTACCAATGGTTTGGTTCATACCCCTTGTAATCTTGCTTGAACTTTTCAGGATGATGGTTGTAGAAATCGAGCACTTCCTTCATTCTGTTTGCTGGTAATGCTTCTCCTAAATTTTTTCCGGCGAGGTAGTAATGAATCAATATTGCATCTGCTGGCTTGAATTTAAAACCAGACGGAAGCCTAGCCAACTTTGCTTCATCATCAAGATCCTTTGGCATTGGGTTGGTACTAGAGAGGTTGGTCTTGACACTTGAAGAAGAAGAAGAAGATGTTGTATCTGTTTAACAAGAGGATGCAAATTAACGACGACGACAACACGCACTACACTACTACAGTGTTAAAATTACGAGATCAGCTTCAGCAGTTCTGCTACAGTAATAAGAAATGCATTCTGGTATTTCCTACACAAGACTAATGAATAATTTACATAAGAAATCAACCTGTTCTTGGTATCTCATACATAACTAGTGAACAATGCATGTAGCAACCATGATTTTTTTAATTTAAGTATTCAATGTTTGTTTTACAGAAACTAAGTTAGAATCAAGAAGGTACCCGACTACCCGGAATTAAAAAAAAAAAAGAATTAAGAGGTATTTAAGAAAACTAACCACGGTGAACATTGAGATTCAATGACTCGATGCAGTTGAGATTTGACGATCCAATGTTGATGAGATTTGAAGACCCGATACAAATTGACTCCATTTTATTTAGAGTATGAATGTGAGATTGAGATTAATTATTATGACGAGATCTTGAATTACGAGAGAGCTTGAATGAGTTCTTTTGGGCTGTGCACACAGCACAGCATGCTTTATAGGTTCAGAATGAGGGATATAAATGTCAATTAAGATTTTTGTTTCCGTTTGGAGAACCTTTTGGGTAGTTGGCTATGTTAAATCCAGACTGCGAGGGGGAAAAAAAAAAGTAGAACTCCGTCGCAGTTATGAAGGACACTTGAGATACAAAAACTAATACAGTCTACAGGCAGCTTCAACAAAGTTTGCTAACAAAAATACCACCATGATCTTCCAAACCCCCAGAAATGTGCCGTAAGATTCTTGGGTATCCAACACAAATGTGCAGTAACATTATTGATAGGAAAAAAAGAACATTGAAGCAGTACTTCTTAACCCGGAACATATGAAAAATGTTTGTTACCTGCACATATACCCCAAGAGCTAAGAAAAAAAAAAAATCGTCTCATCAGAGAAGATAAGCAACATTAGATGAGAAGAGAACAAAATTATTTCCTGAGGCACCATTTATTTTTTACGAGGCACCATAGACAGTACACTATATAGACCAAGCGCAGACATGCTACACAATTTACAAGCTAAACGAATATACAGTGGATATTTATGAAACAAAAAATCGGAAACCATTTTGCCTTTATTGAGAGTGATCGTCTTAGTTAACTGTCAGGCTTATTCTCATTTCCCGGGAGCAAAATTGGTAAGCATATGACGAAGCATTTGTTGTGGGTCTCCGCAAGGCCTAATAAGCGGCCACCTGGGTAAAGTGGATTGACGACCTCACCTAGTAGGCCAAAGGCAACTCAGTATAGCTCAAGAGCACTGACCCTGTGTGGCCCAAATAACTAAGATGGTCTGTGCATGAACCAAGCTGGAACTACCCAAAACAGTCTAGTCCTCTGCTTTGAACAAAACTGTTTTTCTTGAATTTGACTTCTGCTTCTAGAGAGAAGTTCAGGGAAGACACAACCCAAAGCACCGAGCATTACCCGCCTTGAATGGATCACCTTGAGTTCGCCGTTATTGGCAAAGGTCTATGGGTCAGCTGATTGCCCAGCAGTGTACCAACCATAGTTACCAGCGAATGTACCAGTTAGGTAGAAGGAGACTCACCAGAAAAGAGACCAAGGTACTTGACAAGGTCTGGACCATACCAAGGACTTCCAGAAGAAGCAGCAGGCTTCTTTGCAGCTGTCTTCCTCATCGAGATCTTACAATTGCTACTGGATCTAACATTGGTTGGGGAAACTGATTGTGAGTTCAGAGTAACAGCTTTCCCTGCAAATGATGGAGAAGAGAGATCCATTAATATGGTTTTTTATTAGATTGAAAATGCAAGACTACTGAACAAAATATATTCAAGAACCACAAGTTGGCACCAATGTATTCTGACATGGGTTTTAATCTGCAAAACAACTTACTGCATGCATGCAGTGGTTCAGTCTGGCGTCGGACACTGATATGGGGCATGAATACAAAACAAAAACAAGTGCCTACTGGTGCATCTGCTGATACATGTGCCAGCGTTGACATTGGCCAAAATAAAAGTACGCTTTGTCATAAAGCTAAAGGTACATAATAGAAAGTGCCTATGATACAAATTATGCATGGAAATTTAGTAAACTTGCAGTTCAAAGCATAAAATTGTTATTTCTAAATTCTTGAAGAAAAATGATGTATACTTCAAGCAGCATAGGTTAAAACTAAAATCATAGAAATTCACATTGCTTAGCCTTTCATTGAATTCTTTGTCCATTGATCAGAACTATCACCACCACAGATAAATCCACTGACACGGTCAAGATCTGCTAAGAGACCACACATTCAACAAAATGTATCAAGTACAGGTTGTACAATAATCGAGACTACTGGTTTGACAAACATTATCTGTTTGAGACAATGCAATTGCAGATTTAAATCCATCTAGATATCTAGATGTTAAAATTTCCAAAAAGTTCATATATGCTACAGATAACTTAAGTCCCAAAAGACAAATGCAGGTTGGTGCCAAAATTGACCCATAAACTTAATAAACAAATCAAATAAAGGCACCAGATTAACATTTCATGTCGAAGTAGAAACGGAAACACAACAACGAAAAAGAAGAGTTACGAATTACTTTCACAAATTTGTGATATCAATCCTTCAACTGTTGTTACAAGTCCAAGTCAAGTTCTGGAACGGACATGCTTGCATGATCTGACTGATAAATGCAACATGAACTAGTTAAAGAAATTAGCCTAGAACTTCATTTAAAGGACACGAACACATGAAACCTCTCAATTAAGAGAAAAAAAACACCATATTCGTGATTAAGAACTGATAAGAATGCAAAAGATGATATCAAGTTCTCATCCACTCTTACATCTTCATGTACAAGTATTTGGTCCTTAAAAACAAACCCTGTTTGATTATGAGATATAAATTTTTGAATGTGAATCAGGATATGCAATTGTAAAAAATCTTCTCAATGTGTT
The DNA here is from genome assembly GCA_023531295.1 of Papaver armeniacum. Taxonomy (NCBI): domain Eukaryota; kingdom Viridiplantae; phylum Streptophyta; class Magnoliopsida; order Ranunculales; family Papaveraceae; genus Papaver; species Papaver armeniacum. The sequence goes on along the minus strand of JAJJWW010002376.1, from coordinate 166,022 downwards.
GTTATCTTGGGAATGGTCTGTGACTGTATAATGAAGTAATCCCCATGGGAGTGATGGTTTAAACTTCATGAAAGCTTAAAATTGCTCGAGCTGGATAGAATGTGGGGTTCTAAAGGAGTTCCCAAGTTCCAATTTAGTTGAAATAGATGGTAAGGTCGACAAAGAGTTTTTAGTTCTGATAAATCTCATCCTTTGTCTGATTTTTTATGTGATACTATGGGCAGTCGATGCTAACCTCTTGGTGTCAGGTAGCTCAACTTTCGGCGAGTGGCTAATTGAATGTGACTATTCTGGTTTGCTACAACATTTCGACTCTGGAATCTCTTCTTGCTCCTAAGTTTTCTGAGAACGCGACGGTGTACGATAGACAGTTCTTTCTGCAAAACATTCCCTAGAAGTAGACGGCAGCTCTTAAATTGGGTAGTCAATGCTCGAGTCATTCCAAACATGACTATAAAAATCGAACTTTCATAAGTAAAACAGTAGAAGCAAAATCAGGTCACAATTCCATATAAACAGAACTGAAGTACAACAGAAGCAACAACCAAACTCGAATTTGGAAAAATACAGAAAGGATTTCTTCACAACAGGAACCGTGCAAGCACAATTTGATCCAAGTCATTTTCCGAAAATCTTAGGATATGAAAAGTGCTGGCATGGAAAAGAAGAGGATCAGAACAAAGTGCGTATGGTAAGTTATGTGAGGTACAAACATGATTTTGCAAAAAGAAAGAAATCTATCTCGCACAAATTGGTTTACGAGTTTACTATTCATTTCCTGAAAGCGTTTGATCACGTAAACTAAAATTCAATTGACAACACGGTTGCAGGATTTGGTTTTCACTTAAAGAAACTGGATTATTTTGTGTTCTTCACAACTCAGTATGTATTTTATACTTTGATCTAAACTCATCAAAGGGTTTGTACACGGGACTTCAACCTCAAAACTTAAGCAAGCATCAAGCAAAGAGACCATTGGACCTATTTATCATCATTGCTTACGATTTAAAAGAAGATACAAAACTATTAAAAGAGAGATTGAAGCTGAAAGTATTCAATTGCACATGAGCCATCATTTGCCCTTTCAGTTTCACACCAAAACTTCTCAGAAAGAATTCACAGTCCAACTGGGAGACAGGGCATATGATCAGAGTGCCACTCACTTGTCAGTCAGCTATAGTTCATCCCTGATTTTTCATAGCGTACTACAAATCCCTTAAGGTTCTTAAGAAAGAGAGCTCAGTAAGTCAAAATCCCCACTTGCAAAAGAGGTTCAGGTTTAAGCCATATTCAGTTATCAAGAAGACTGAAGTTTTTTTAAACACTCCAGGCCAATTATATAAACTTAAACACCTACAACACATAACAGGTTGGTTAACTAATTTTTGAAGGAGAGTAGAAGAAACCAAAAGAGCTTTATTTCCTGCCCAAGGCTATGTTCTATATTGAAATTTGTTCTTGAATGATGCATCATCCCACGTATCTTTTTACTGTGTTTTATTTTTTAGTCCTAAAGTTCTGTGGTATTTTGCAAAGGGATTTAATGTTTAATAAACTTATCAAAAGAGCACGAAAACGTATTTTCTGTAGCATTCATCATGTTTAGCATATTAAGATAAAAGATCATGGCAAAGAAAATTCACGACAACTCTAGAATCATAGACAGTATAGTTAAAGGACTGCCCCACTTAATAACTATACAGCACATTAACTTTCTATTGAAGAGTTTTCAACAAAAAAATTCTAGTGTTTCAAAATCATTTTAGGACTTGATTTCATGACAGAGGAGGGTTTCTCTTTTTCATTTTCTTTGCACCAAAATTTGTAATCAATTTTGGGCACACAAAAAAAAGGATCGAATTTTTATTTTTCATGGATTTCATACAAACAACACCCAACATTCCACTTAAAAACTAAATCATGAAAAATCCATTTCAAAAAGAACAAGATTCATCATATTAACATCATAATCGTCAAGAAAAATCAAGAAAACACATCACTAAAATCACCCAAAAGAGGCGAAATGACAATAAGTGATATAGTTCGGTACAGAGAAACATGAGAAGTTGAAGAAATGAGGAAGTAAACTTACTGGTGGAAACGATTGTTGAGAAAAGGATTCAACTTTTTTAAGAGTTAGGGTTTTGTTTTCCCCAATTCGTCTGATCTCCTCCACCTTGGAATGAATCAGTGAAGTATGAAGAAAAATTAAAGAACTGCGGAATTTCAGAGTTACGTTATTACCCTTATTCAGTTGTTGTATTTACTCGTTTACCGCGTATTACGCCGTTCTATTTTCCCAAACTCAAACTAAGTACTCCACTCCAGTAGTGCAGCGGGGTGGCTAGAAGCGTTGCAAGATATGGGGGTCAAACATTGAAGGTTGTCGGGGCATCCTTGAGGTAAATACTCCGATCCATTTAGGGTCTGTTTGGCATGGGTGTAAGGCTTAGTCTTATGGGCTAGATATTTAGCTGCTAGATTGTCCATCCACGTCAGATAAGGCAACCTCCTAACCCCTATGGGATGGTCAATCTAGCAGCGAAACGTCTAACAATTCGGCGTTACACGCCGAACAGTAGGACGTTTGAGGACGCCGAATCAAGCGACGTTTGACTATAGTCAGCTAAGTTGACGCGCCGCTCTGTTCGGCGTTGAGAAGACTCGATACATTCACAGAAAACTTGACCTTTCCCTCATTAACAGTTCTTCTAAAAAATGTTCATTTTCACTCCCAAAATTGTTTCTCTGAGATCTTGAGTTCTAGAAGTTGTTTTACAAATTCCTCCCGTGGGTTTGTGCATCATCAGATTTGTGATTGATTGAAGGTGGTTTGGTGCGATTCCATCCACGAAATCATTCAAGGTAAGAAATTTAAATTTTAGGTTTAAAGTTTATGATTTTTTGTGCGATTTCAATTAATTTGATGATTGATATTTGGTATTTAGATGATGTAGATGATCAGTGTATGGTTTAATTTGATTATTTGTGATGTTTTTTTTTTTAGGGATTTAATTTGATTATGTGTGATGAATAGAAATGAAATTTATATTTTTGTGATGAAAATGAATTATAATTTGTATGATAATTTGATTAGCTATATGATGAAAATGAATGATAATGAATTTGTATGATAATTTGATTAGTTATATGATGAAAATGAATGATGATGAATTTGTATGATAATTTAATATGGATGAATTGAGTATGGATGAAAATGAATGATAATGATATTTTAGTTGTATGAGATGAATGATAATGAATTATAGTGATAATTAGTATGATTAAAATGAATCATAATGATGATTTAGTTTGTATGGATGAAAATGAATGATAATGATATTTTTTTCCATCTTTGTTATTGATTGTAGTACAAGTATGGATGAATTGCTAGACCAGTTGGATATAGTTTCGACAAAGAAATGTGATACACATGTATGTCAAGATGTTACGAAAGATTCTCACAAACTAAGCTTTAGAGGTAGTTTCAAAGATATTGAAAAGTATTATAATATTGTAGTGCAAGATAATCCGGTAGTCACAGAGGATCAATATAACACTTGGTGGACGAAGAAGAGTGTTGGACCTTATGTCACTGAGTCATACCATGCACAGAATGTCGATGAGATAGCAGTGGGTAGCTCAGTTGTTCCTCGCAGTTTGTTTCCTAGTCACCCTCCTCCTGACATGATGTCGCAGACATATACCTATACACACAGAATGAGCCCCCATCACAACTGCCGGAGATAGAATTCACTTTACTATTTTCCAATGAAGCCGGCGTAGAACGTCAAATACCAGTTCCAAGGGTTCCTTGTTCGTATAACTTTCGGGAGATGAATTTGACAATGGTAAGTATATTTACATTTTGTACTCATTTTCATTTTAAGTTTCTTGAATATTCGACTAAATTCTCTAATTTATATACTTGTAGGAAGATTGCTTTAGGTTTCTGGAAAAATCATGTTCATACCAGCTTGGATCTCGTCAAGCCGCATGGGACGAGTCGTATAAATTGGTTACAACTTCATGTTCCTCATCTGACAGATATACATCTTCTTCCGTACCATCTATCCATGCTCCAAACAATCCAAATGAAGATTTTACATCACAAGACCTCACATTAGGTGGTTCATATGAATGGACTACGGGTTAAGGATTTTACACTCCTAGGGTCGAAGATGGAGCTACTACATCACAACAAGGAAATGCACAATATAAACGAGAAAATGCATTTACCGATGCGTTATTGGGGGAAAGCGAGCCTAACATTGTTTATGATACTCAGTTCAGCCAACAACCCCATAATTTCTTTTGCCCTGAATTAAATTACTTGTCGTAGTGTTTATGAAACCATATGGAGTGTTATACTTTTAAGTACTATTTATTTTTATGGAGTGTTTCAGTTTTTTTATTTTTTATGGAGTGTTATATTTTGTTTATTTGTTGTTTATGGAATGTTATATTTTGTTTATTTGTTGTTTATGGAGTGTTATGATTTATTTTTATGGAGTGTTTTTAAGTTTTTTCATTTTTATGGAGTGTTATACTTTATTTATTTGTTGTATTAGGTACATTATGCAGGGAGCTTTGATAAGAATTTTGTTTGGCCTTCCAGATGATGAAGATGATATTGAGACGGATGTTATAGCACTGGCTACACTTTTGGAGACTCAGGGGAGGCGGGGAATACATCAACCCGTCCCGAATGAAGTCAAGACCCGTCAGACAGTGCACAGAAAACAACGATCCAATTCATGGAAAAGATAAAAAAAGGTGCAATATTTTGGATTAAGATTATTGAAGAGTACAATAAAAGAAAAGGTCTCAATGGTGTCGAAAGAGATAAAAAATCATTGTGAACAAAGTGCAACACAATAAGAACCGAAGTGAGGAAATATATTTCATTTGTTAGGCCCTACTTCCGAAACAAACCTACGGGGATGACCGAGGCGGATTATGTAAGTACCTCAATTTTTTTAATGTTTTCTTTCTTCCATTTTGTTCTCTTTCTTTCTTTCTCTAAATTTTTCCTTTTATTTTTTCCCCAGTATCATCGTGGAAAACAGAATTATGAAGCATCGACTGGAAAACTTTTGAGGTACGAATCGGTTTTCCATATCCTGAAGACTTATCAACCCGATTACAACCCGGCGGTGAATAATGATGATGGAGTCTGTACTTCCACTCAACCTAGTCAACAAACTCAAGTTACTCAAGAAAATGAAGATGATAATATAGATGAATATTTGCAAAATATGGCAAGGTTTGGTAGCACTTCATCTACTCATAATTATGAAACCTCGGACATATCAAAGAGAAGACGCTATTTCGAAAAAACCGATGATGTTAGAAGTGAAGGTAGAGATCAAGCAAAGAAAAAGGCTCGTGAGGATAAAGCATCGCAGAAATCAGATGAAAAAAATGGATAAACTCATCGAACTTCTTGAAAATGCACAAGCACAAAGAGAGGCCAAATATGAAAAAGATGAAGAATATCTAAGGAAGAACATGGAAAGCTCTTCAATCTTGGAACAAACGCAACAAAGAGAATCGGAAATGAAGATCCTACGACAACCCTTGGATGAATTAAAAGAATGTGAGACCCATCTACAAAATATGGAAGAACGAGATTTTAGCCCGTTATGATTTGGACCCTATCCCCTAAACTAAAGTGATAATTTAAGTTATTTAGAAGTATGATTTCAATTTCAATGTACTTTTTAATGTTTTAAGTTATTTAGAAGTAGGATTTCAATTGCAATGTAGTTTTTTATGTTTTAAGTTATTTAGAAGTAGGATTTCAATTTCAATGTACTTTTTAGTTTCTTCAAAAAACATTGTAACTTTGTTTTTCAATGTAATGGAAGATTACAAATTCTCAAACGGCTACATTTACTTTGATAAATTTCCAAATTTTGAAACAAAATACGATTGAAACAAATTGCTAAACATTTAGAAATGGAATTCTAGAAAAAATAGCCGTTAGTTAAAAAAAAAGGGTCAAGCGCTGGATGGAGCAGCGTCGCAGTCGAACGCCGAATGGAACAGCGTCCATCCTAGCGCCTAACAATTCGGCGTTATTTTCTGGAATATTCGCATAACGCCGAATAATCCAGCGTTTGTTTTTGAGCGCCGCACTATTCAGCGTTTCAATCTCGCTGATAGGTCGACTACGAGCAAATGCTAGGAGAGAGAAGTAGCCAGAAAGAGTGTTAACTTTTTTCCCACACTTTTTTCATGATTTGCAACACTTTTGGCCAATTTAGCAGTCCAATCTATCCCATAGTACTTAGCCTAATAGGAGGAGGTAGTGCAGTCAACGTGTGGTCAAGGGATGCATTCAGGATAAAATTGTTTGGCAGGTCCACCAATGCATGACATACGAACTAGGGTTGCATTCAATATCGAGCTCCGAAGGTCCGCATTAAAAGTCGCCTCCTACAACCTCCTTTGACAAAGTTTGACTATTTTTATATTTTTTTTAGATAAACAGGAGAATGATTTTATTAATCAATACCAGGAACTAAAAGCCTGGATAACAAAGTTTCAAGATGTATAACATCGTGACTGAATTCTTCAATGAAAAGTTTATCTCTTCTAACTATTGTCGAAATGGAATCTGCTAAAGAGTTTAAATTCCTATTGACATGAGAAACCTTATAAGAATTAAAAGTTTTAAGCAAAAGCTTAATCTCTTGAATGATTCTCCTATTCTCCCATCTCACGGCAAGAGCATCATTAGTGATCGAGTTGACGACTGTCTCTGCATCAACTACTAGATGTATTCCATTCATGAAATTGTCTAAGTTTGAGACCACAACATTAGGGAGGATTTTTATTTTTGAGGTAAATATATTAAATAGGTTATTATCCGAAGCAAGGTAATGATGTTCTCTCTTCTCTAGGAAAGGTCGTAGATAATAAGAATAACAAGGTCAGAATGCCCGTGGATACCATGTTTTGCGGTTTTTGGGGTATTGTTCTTTAGTTTTAATTGCTCAAAGTGGCAACCCGAATTTCGAACTCTAAAGCGGATCTAAATTTTAATTCAAATAGGATTAATATATGGTTGAGCCATTGCTCCGAAAATTTATTGGTGTACAATGCATGTGTGATTTTGGAGTTGAAATCAACCTAATTTATAAGAAGAGGATTGATAGCCGTTGGATGTAACTAGCCGCTGTCGTCTCAATATGAAGCGACTGGCTCAATGAGGAACGATACTCGGCTTTCTTTGAGATGAGTCTCGGCTCTGTATGGGACGATTGTCTCAGGATGAGTCGATCGACTCTGTATGAGATGTGATGTGCAAAACCTTTTATTTGAGGGTTTACTCATCTGTTTTAATGGTTTGCAAGTCCCACCGTAGGTGTATAATCACCAAACCAAGTTGTTTGGTGTGTCCATTGTACTTGCTCTTAGGGACGACTCAATAAATAAAATGCCTAAGCTTAAGGCCTCGTTCTTTTTTTTTCCTGGAGGGGAAAAGGGCTCGACAGAGCCCATTTATTAAATTACCTCAGTAATATAAATACAACAAGGCGGAGAATTCGCATTCCACCAACTACCTACATTTTCGTGCATTGTAAATTGACATAAAGAGTGTGCCAGACAGTTTGCACTTTTTGAATCAACACCACATTCATGCATCGGAAGCAATCCCTTTCTTATGTAGAACACAAAATTGGTTAAAAAGACCAAAATCAATAATTCCTGGGTGAAAATGACATTTAGATTTTGATACTGTTTAAATGGACAAAAATAAAAAAATAGCCAGGATGTAACCAGTTTCATCCTACCCATTTTCAAATTCTTTTTCTTATTTTTTATTTACATCAGCATGCATCCAGTTTCATCCTCGCTATTTTTTAAGTTTAAGCCATGATGAATCCAATTTCATCCTTGCTATTTTTTTTTGTATCAATTTCACCCATAATAATTTTTACTCGTCCATTTGAACCATGTTTTAAAAAAATTTGGACAAATGATCCATTTTCCTTATCTAGACTAGAAAGGGATGATATTCAGTGAGACTTAAATTCACTTTTTTTTTTTTTTTTTAACGGAGTTTTGGTGTTTTAGAAAATGATCAAATATCAGTTTGTGTGGACGGACAATTTTTCACTCACCAAAAGGGTATTCGCAGTTTAGGGACCTGATTTGACATGTAACTTTCATGAATGCTCGTCTATAAATAAGTCAAGTGTCGTGAGAACTAGTTAAGGAAATGGATCCGTGGGGATATGGGAAGACTAGCTGATTTTTATATTCAACGGATGATTAAAAAAAATAAAAAAAAATTGATATATTGGAGGAAACTGTATTATGAATTACGCAAAAGATGTTGATCAGCTTGCGGTGAATATCGGTGATACCCATAAAAAATGAAAGGATTACTAAATTGATTTCTCATGTTTGAACAACAATCTACAGCGATATTAAATTGGCCACAAGCAAAATAAAACTGTGATCTGGATGTTAATTATAGTTTAAGTTGATTACAAATTAGCTTTTGTGGCACCTTCAAAAATATTGGTAAATTTTTAAGTGTGAAAATATATATCGATATGGATTTTTTCTCTCATTTTCGTAAAGAAAATGATTAATACATTAGATAAAAACTTCAATATATTGTCTATAATAAGAAAAAGGGCTATTTTGCGTTTCCTCTCCGGTAAAGATAGCTAATTTGCGTTTTCTCGCCAAATAAATCAAAATTAGTGTTTCCTCCCATCGTTATTTTTTCCATCCAAATTCCAGTTAGCTGAGTCGGCAAGGATGTACGCGTGGCAAAAATATACACGTGTCGACCAAACTTACCAAAATACCCTCATTTGTTTCGCTAAATTAAACCAAAGTAACGATCTGAATTGATTTTACTTCTTCATCTCCTCCACAGGTTCTCCGTCCCAAACGAAAATAGCAAAAACAATAAGTTCTTCATGAATGAATAAAACCGTTTCAGTTGAAGGTAATAGCTCGAGTTAATGGTGAAGGAAGTAAATAAATTGATGGTTGGAATTAATGGTGAAGGAAGCTTAAGCTTGCAGACGTCAAAAATAAAGGGTTTCCATCGGTGAATGATTCTTATCAAAAACTATAGATGTGATTTGTGATTCCGGTGAAATAAGACGAGAGGTTTCAATCTATCATTTAAGGTTTGAATAATTTGAGTAAAGTCTAGGGGTTTTTGGATGAATTAGATAATATAAACATGAGAAATTGGATTAATGTTGTTAGGGTTTTTAGAATTGAGGATGAAATTGAAGTGTAAATTATGAAGATCCAACAGTACTGCATAGTTAGATTCACTCCAGTCGACATAATTCTTCCTCAATTTCACCCGATTCTAACAAATCAATATCACTATCCGAACCCAAATTAGAGTCGGTATCATCCTCTCATCATCATCGTGTACAAGTATCGCAGCGGGTAAGTGGCTGCCCTCGTGAACCCTCTTTTTTGTTTTCTCTCTCATCAAGGGTTTTCTTGTTCTTCTTCTTATTTCTGCTACTCATAAATTCAATCAAAAGGAAATAATTGTTAATTTTGATTTCACTGTATGTAAACCGACCAAACAAGGGTTCAGGAGATAAACAAATGTGAAGGTGACAATTTTGATTTAATCGTAACGGTAGTGGTGAATAAGGGGATCTTTTTTTGAATGGATATGGAGTTAATTATCAGTTAAAGATACCGGAGGGAATTATTTGGGTTCTTTCTTCGTCATCATCTACATTTCATATAAAAAGGGTTTTAATTAATTCGTTCAATAATTTCTCATGGTTCTCCACTTTCTGTTACTTCAATGTCGAATGGATTTGAACAGTTTATCTCTATGATTTGTTTTTGGTTAAATATTAATTGGGACAATCTAGTGGTTATTTGTGTATGTATTTGATAGAAACGACAAATTAGAATGATATCGGTGTGTTGTTGGTAATTCAAATAGTTGTGGAATTTGGGTATCTTGTTCTGTTGTGGCAGGTTATATACACCAACAGGAACAGCCGAAGAAATTTCTGAGAACTGAAGAAGATGAGGGTATTTTATGAAATTTAGTAAAATAACTTTATATATGCCAGGTGTATAGTAGTGTTGACTCAGCTAACTGGAAGTTGGATGGAAAAAGTACGATGGGAGGAAACACTAATTTTGATTTATTTGGGGAGGAAACGCAAATTAGTTATCTTTACAGGGGAGGAAACGCAAAATAGCCCTAAGAAAAACTAATCCCGAATAAAGGTCTTCCAACCATAAAAAACATATACAGTAAGAACATTCATGAAATTGTCTAAGTTTGAGCACCACAAGACATTAGGGAGGATTTTTATTTTTGAGGTAAATATATTAAATAGGTTATTATCCGAAGCAAGGTAGTGATGCTCTCTCTTCTCTAGGAAAGGTCGTAGATAATAAGAATAACAAGGTCAGAATGCCCGTAGATACCATGTTTTGCGGTTTTTGGGTATTGTTCTTTAGTTTTAATTGCTCAAAGTGGCAACCTGAATTTCGAACTCTAAAGCGGATCTAAAATGTTAATTTTATTTCGGAATGTTGAGTATTAAATGACCAAGAATAAGCAAGAACTTTTTAATATCTGACTTATGTTTCAGGGAATGATGTGATCCTCTTAGAGATGGACAAAGACTCCGTTGTCCTGGTTTCCCTTGAGATGAATGATAAATCAACTACATTCGATCTCTCGTAGTTTCTAGAACCACCGCATAAGATGCGTAGTGACTTCTAAAACAACCACATTAGATGCCTCGTGGGTTCCGAAATGACCAGTATTATCACCTTAGCGCGGAATTGAGCCACGAAAATGGATCTCCATCAACAAAAGTTGAATTTCCAGTTGTTTTTTCTTTGAAAAGAAGGTTATTTGAACTCCATTTAATATTGAACATGAAGGAAAGATCACCAAAATATTTTGCTGGGACCAGTGTAAGTCGAATTCGGTAATCCATGCACAATCGTTATATGTCCTAGAATTTTCTTGAAACATGAATCATTGTCTTGTAAATTTTCTAGAGGCATGCATGAGGTGCATAGACAAATTATATAGCTTTTGCACAAGATTTAGGTGCAATATATTTTTCTTCACGGGTAAAGACGAATCAAAATGTCGTATCGAAATAGAAAAACACAATTAGACAAAAAAAGTATTACTTGTTCATGTAGAAAATTCCAGTAGTTTATCCTTTATCGGTTGATAGAAATTGTAATATGCATGGGTCTCAGAGTTAGTTTATATGAATATCTTAACAACATTACTACTACTCGATTAGACAAGCACATGAAAATTCAAGTTGTTAATCTGGTCAAAAAAACAAAATGAAGGAATGAATGTAGAATTGATACATTTGATTTGTGTATTTTTACGACTCTTTAACCTGTGGATGGCAACGCTTTTAATGAACAACTTATTTACACGTGAAAATAAATGAAAACATTAACACTTTAAATGGAAACTTCAGCATTATTTAGTTTACAACAAGAAAATCAATGCCCAACAGAGACAGTCGGGACATTTGCAAAATCATCATACCACAACATTAAGGGCGACTTAGTGACTTGAATGATTTCCACAAATACAATCTTATCACACTACTTTCATATGTTAAGAATTCTCTGGATACTAAAATTCTTACTTACATGGTCGTTGTATGCCTATGCCATGCAAATTTTCTTTGTTGCAGGTACAATAAAACTTCGATAAATTAATAGCCTTCGGACGAAATACTAATATTTAAACAAAATTATTTTTTTTTTTTTTTTTTTTTGACAACCCTTGTAGTTATAGCATATCCTTGAGCCAAGTAACTTCGTTTGACATATAAATGTGATGAATGATTCGTGTATAAGACAATGCGGGAAATGGGTCATATGACCATAGGCCTCTAAAGGTTGGTAGCATTGGACTGCTAAACTTTGTGTCTGGGTGAAAAAGACACAAAAAAAAATTAGTCTTCTATACCCTTATTTTAAATTTTATTCTTTATCATATCATTTCTCTCTCCTATTTATTTCCTCTCTCTAATTTAAAATTAATCGCGAGAAAAGTCACAACTTCCGAAATATAAATCGGATTTTAATGAAATTTATATTTTTGGAAAGGGCTCGAAATTCTCTACGAAACAAGATCCATTGTTGATATGAAATTCGAAAAAAATAAATATTTTAAACCACGCCGATGATACATTATGCACCCAGGTGCAACCTGGATAAAATTTATTTCCTATAAAAATATGCATTATGCATCCAGGTGTAACGTGACCAAAATTTATTTTCTATATAAATATGCATTATGCACCCAGGTACAACTTGACCAAAATTTATTTCCTATAAGAATATGCATTATGCACCCAGGTGCAGCTTGACCAAAATTTATTTCTTATAAAAAAATGCATTATGCACTCAGGTGCAACCTAGTCAAAATATTTTACCTATAAAAATCACAAAAATATACGTTATGGTGCTTATGTACTCGGATGCAACTAAACCAAAACCTGTTTTCCGTCAGAATTATACGTTATGCACTCGGGTGCATCTGGTCTACTTCGCAGATGAATCAAAAAAAAATATACATCATGCAAAGTACTAGCTAGTATGAAAACTATTTACACTATTTCAACCTGGACTTAGTTTTAAGGTGGATAATCTAAAAATGGGAAGGAAGGAAGGAATGATGTTGACAGTTGCAACTGATTACAACACAACAAAGGCTAGCTAATGGCAACCTATAATGATCTAATACGAACACAGCAGCTCCAGTGCACCAGGACCGTTTCTTTCGGGCCTTTTATAGAACAGTTGACGCATAGTTTCAGGTGCGTGAGTAAGTGAGTTCAAAACTAATTTTGAGCTCCTTTTGATATCTTTCTTCACCTGCAATCTCGTGTTTCACAACGACCCATACACCATCATTATATTCAAATTCTAAAAAATCCTTTATATGCAACATACATATATCAAAATCAACGACAAAGTTAGTAGTCAATGTTGTTTTTCGGTAAAGAATCGTCGTTCCTCAACTTGCCAAAATCAGCTTCTACAAACATGTTTCAAACTCGTATAATCTCGTTAATCATCAGAATTTCTCAAAGTAAATATTCTCTTATTGAACCCTTATCAGTTATCACAACCTCAAATCACAATCAATCAAAACTCAACGCCCAAAAATTTCTTCAACTTCAAATCAAATTTCCAAAGAAAAAAAAACGTACTTCATCATCTTCATCATCAATATGGTAATAAGTCAGAAATTTGAATTAAAGTTTAAATCAAAACCATACCTATTTCACATAACATTTCGATTTTGAATCAAAATCGAAAGGGAAAACCTAATTCAAATACCGTTTTGAAACAAAGAGATTGATAGTTATCCCCAATTCAAACAGAATTACTCACTTTGATTTCAAATCTGAAGGTGGTTCCATGGCGAACTTTGGAGCTCGTGTTCTTCAGCTGTGAAACAAGCTTTGATTCTGTTTCTACAGATTTCAAAGTTTTTTTTTCTTTTCAGATTCCTCTTTAGGGGCATAATAGAATTTACACACTTAAAAAGAGTTATTAATTTCGGGCAGCATGCCCACGATGGCTATATGAACCATAAATTTGAATATATGCCTATTTGAAAGGTTGGCATAGTTTGCTGGTCTTTTAGACCAGAAATTCAAAATTCAGGGCTTATTTAACCAAAAAACTGTAAGACAATGTCCAAGATTTGTACCGAATTGGTAAAATGTACGTCGTAAAAACCATCTAGATTTGTCCGTCAAAATATCTGCCCATAATTTATTTTGGAAGAATTTATTATCCTCATACCGAGATTTTTCCATCAATTATTTTGCACTAAACTGTTAGAGAATGGGTACTCAGAGAATGAAATTCATAGAACAAAAAAGAATATTGTATCACTTGACTTCAAGGCGTTGCGTTTCTTTTTAGCAATTATTTCGACCCTTCCCAAATAATTGGCGAGTACAATCGATCGGAGAAATATTGCTTTCAGGATACAATAAAGCCCTAACAATGTTGTTGGTTTCAAAGGTGAAAGTGATATTTTCCTTAGAGTGAATCAGTGAAGTGCGAATAAAATTTAAAAAACTGCCGAATTTATGAAATTTTGAGAGTTACGTTATTACCTTTACTCTCAGTTGTTAAATTTATTCGCTTACTGCGTATGTAGGTACGCCGTCGCCGATACGTATATGTATCCGTATGTATCAGCAATACGGGAAAGGCACAAAGCATGGTTGAGATTATGGAATTACTTAATAATTTATTCCTTTTGTTTTTGGGAAAATGATAGTAACTGTTTTCCAGAAACTATTTTTGTTCGTATATTTTTTTGTGGTCAATCAACAAATTTCAATTATATTCGAATCAAAAGATTGATTTAATGATCGCTTATAAGAATAACGCAAATATCAAAAACCGCCATAGACAACTCAAACCGATTAACTAGAGATAAAAAGGACACATTTAAAATACTTGGATAGTTTGTTATCAGATTAGGATCAGAGGAAGGATAACCAGCGACGGATCCAGGATTTTATGTCTGGGTGGGCTAAAATATTTTTTTTTTTAGCCAATACTCTATTTAACTTTTTCGATTGCAATATTGATGGCTGCAGTTATAATACCTGGTGTGACATGCTATTTTTTCTTTTCTACATATCGGGTATCAGTTCGAGAGTTGTTTCCAAAACAAAATGCTCGGAAGTGGTTGCGGTTTTTGTTATCACGCGGCTCTTTTTGTCTTTCTGGAATGTTGCTTTCCGCTTACGCTATGTAATATTTGTCGATATACTTACATTTGCCGAGAAAGAATAGCAAAAATGAACCGATACAGCAATGATACATCTAGGAAGTTATGTTATTCTTCACACCCTTTACTGTTTAATTTTCGTAGCATGGTGAAACATGAGGAGTAATAAAAAAAAGAAAAATGACCCATATTTTAACCGACACATAGCAAACATCATAAATACGTGTTTAGTTGGTTAGCTTAATAATTTAAAAAAACAGTATGAATACGTGTTCTTTACTTTAGTTTTCAAATGTTTTTTAAAAGAAAAAAAAACTACTTTAGTCTTTGAACGACTGAGATGTAATATTAAAGGTTATATCTTTCTAGTAGGACCGTGTTTCAATTTCGTTGAATTGATTTCATGGAGAATTATATCTTCCTAGTGGGCTAACTGAAATTTGTACCTGGGCTAAGTTCCACAAATGTTAAAAATTACATTCACTAAACAACTTTTTATGAATTTTGTGGTGGGCTTAAGCCTAGGTAAGCCACCCCTAATACAGTCCCTGAGGATAACACATCCGTCCAAAGTAAAATCATATGTATCGTGGCTGGCATAACAAGATTTTAGGTTGAATATGAAAATGCTAGAAATCCCCCGGATTTCTACCCCAAAATTTTTACACCCCTATGTGTCAGCATTTTATTGGCTCACTTTTAAAGCGGACCCCCTGTTTTTCCCAAGTGGGGTAGGGTGAGGAAAAAATCTATGGTAAATGGAGATGACACATAGGGGTGTAAGAAGGTGGTGTATAGAAGCGGTAGATGGGTAGCAGCTTCGGATTGAATATAGGACAAAGTATGAGCTTTTCAGGGATGTTGACGATGGGAGCCTCGAGACTGAAGTTTGCATCAACCACAATTGATGAACTGGGTACCTTTATTTCGTAGTGGGACCACTGTAAGGCATTATTCCCAAAAATTTATGGAAATAGCTTATGCAATCATTTTGCATTTTTTGGCAAGCTAGTGTGAAAATCAACACCAAATTCATGAATAACAAGCACATCCCTTTCTCATCGAAAATGTTTTTGTGGGTGTCAGTCCAATTTGATCCATGATAATCAGTTAGATTTGGGTTCATATTTTCTTTGATGGGTTTTAGTGTTTTAGAAATGATCAAATATCGGTATTTTAGTATCGGTTTGTATGGAAGGATCGTTTTTCATTCACCAAAAGAGTAAATATATGGCCATGCCAGTTAGGAAACCTGATTTGACATGTAACTGTTATGAATGCTCATAAATAAGATCAGGCCAAATCTTTTTCCAGTACACATGTATTGAGAACTAATTTAAGCAACCGGATTCATGGAGCTACGGAAAGGATAAAACTGATTTTAATGTTCAACAAATGAAAAAGGCATTTAGATATTGGAGGAAACTGTACTATACATATTGCAAAGCTAGCAATTTGAGCTGCTTGAGACAAATATTAGTATTACTCATAAGAGATGAAACCGAACAACAATATACAACGGTATCGAATTGGCAACAACGAAAATAATACCTTAAGCTGGCAACTGATTCTAGTGTAAGTTATTTATAAATTAGCTTTGGTAGATTTTTCAAGTTCGAAAATCTATGTTGTTAAGGTTTTTTCTTTTATTTTTCCTTCTTTTTTTTCTTAATAAAAATATTAATATATATTAAATAAAAACCTAAGTATTGTTTACACCAAGCAAAATTAATGCCGAACAAAAGTCTCCCAACTATAGAAAATATAGACAATTAGAACATTTTTCAAATTATCCAAGCTTGAGCACCACAATTTGAGGACTTTTTTTTATTTTTGAGGTATATATATTTTACATAGATTATTCTCCGAAGCTAGGTGGTGATGCTCTTTCTTCTCCAGGAAAGGTCGTAGATAATAATATTTAGCAAGGCCATACTATTAGTAGATGCCATGTTTTGTTGTTTTGGGGTATTGTTCTTTAGTTTTAATGCTAAAATAACAATTCGACTCTCGAACTTTAAAGCTAATCTAAAATGTTAATTTTATTTCGAAATGTTGAGCAGTAGGATGACCAAGAATAAACAAGAATTTTGTTATATCTGATTTCTATTTGAGGGAACCATGTCCTCTTGGAGATGAACAAAGACTCATGTCCTGATTTCCCTTGAGATGAATGATGAAGCAACTACATTTTATATCTCGCAATTTTTAAACCACGACACAAGATGCGCCGTGACTTCTCAAACAACCACATTAGACGTCTCCTGGCTTCTGAAACGGAAAATGGGTCATTTGTCCAAAAATTTTAAAACATGGTTCAAATGGAGGAGTAAAAATTATTATGGATGAAATGGACACAAAAAAATAGCAAGGATGAAACTGGATTCATCCTGGCTTAAACTTAAAAAATAGCGATGATGAAACTGGATGCATCCTGATGTAAATTAAAAATAAGAAAAAATATTTGAAAATGGATAGGATAAAACTGGTTACATTTTTATATTTTTGTCCATTTAAACAGTATCAAAATCTAAATGTCTTTTTCACCCAGGAATTATTGATTTTGGTCTTTTTAACCAATTTTGTGTTCTGTATGACCGGTATAAGTTGAATTTGGCATTGTATGCACACATTCCTCGTATGTCCCCGAGATTTTTGGAAACATGAATTATTGGTGTGTAAATTTTCTAGCTGCATGCATGAGCTAGGTGCATACAAGATTGGGTAGGTGCATACAAGATTGGGTAGCTTCTGCACCAGATTCATGTATAGGGTATTTCTTTCTTTATGGGTAGATGGCGAATCAGAGTGCGATTACCTGATTACTGTCGAAACAGAATAAAAGTTAATTAAAAATTTCATTACTTTTTCATGTTAAAAATGTTATCCTTTATCAGTCGATAGAAATTGCGATATTCCCTAGTCTCATAGGTAGCTCATATTAACATCTTAACAACATTACTACTCGATTAGACAAACATACACAAATTCGAGTTGTTAATCCTATTCAACCAAATAAAAAGAGAAAATGAATGTCAACTTAGTACTCGTACACTTGAAATGTATATTTTTACGACACTTTTGATTCATGAGTGGCATCGATTTTAGGCAACGATTTTTATTTTTCCATTGCTTATTGATGACATATTCTTTATGAAGTCATTTTGCATAAATATTTTTGGCAAGCCTAATGTGAAAATCAACACCAAGTTATTGTTGGACATGAATCAGAAGCGTATACCTTCTCATTGAAAATGTGTATGTAGGTCTCATTCCAATTTGATCCACGATACAGTTTTGACTTGGGTTCATGTATTCTTTGATGAAAAATTGTTTTTCATTCATTGAAAAGAGTACATGACCGGTTAGGAAACCGATTTGACATGTAATTGTCATGAATGTTCATCTACAGTACACATGTATTATGTATTGAGAACTTATATGTGTATGAGTTTGTTTATTTTAAAAAACGTAAATACTTTGAGATATGAACGAGTGAGTTCTCTATGCTATATTCAGCAAAGGAAAGAAAATAAGCAATGAGATATCGGAGGAAACTGTAAAATGAGTGAAACAATTGATATGACTAACTAGCATCGGTTGTTGTTTTCTTTATAATGAAACATGCTCTTTATGGTTAATAATGCTCTAAATTTAATAAGTTATCTTTTATCAGTTGATAGAAATTGAAATTGTGATATGCCCTAGTCTTATAGGGAGGAAAAGGTAGAGGCTCATATTAACATCTTAACAACATTACTACTTCATTAGACAAACATACACAAATTCGAGTTGTTAATCCGGTCAACAAAATAAAAAGAAAAAGGGCTATTTAATGTTTTGTACCCAGTAAATGTCCAACACATTGCTTTGGTACCCAACATTTAAAAGGGATAGTACCTAGAATTAAAGTTGACTGTCAAGTAAAACAGTTGACCAAACCATCTCTTACCTAAGTAATTAAAATAATTAATAAATATTATTTACTTAACGTCATTAAGTCGCAGTTATGGCTTGAGTTTTCAGAGAAAAAATATGAGCAGATCAATTTGATCTTATGGCCACAAATATATTGATTTCATTGATATAATGGCTACTATTCGACCTTTCAGCACTTTCGTCGAACACCTTCTGTGCATCTTTCTAGATGCAATTTTGCTTTTGTACCTTTAACTTCTTTTGTATCTCTTCTACCTGCAAATGGAGTTCTGGTAAGAACCCATTTTCATAATCATACGGGACTCTGAAATACTCAACAATCATAACTATTCAACACAAATTGATGGCAGCAAGATCCGTCCCATCTTGCACAAAACTTCAATTCTTCACCAGCAGCAAAACCCACCACTACCACCACCATCACGATCAACAAATCATCCCCAATTTCAGATAATCATACCTAATTCAAAAACCCATCACTACTCAAACAATCAAGCAAAAACGACCAGATTCAATCAAACATACTCCACAAATCAACAATCCCAAAACCTAATTTTTTACTCCATTAAACTCTGATAAAATTCAAAAAATAAAATATTAAGAAAAATCAATAAAAAAAATTTGTTACCACATAAATCCTGAACTGATGATTTTTTCCATTCGTTTGCTTCTTTTTCCTAATATGAAATTAAAGATCTAAGTACAAGAATGGAATTAGGAATTCTTAGACTAGGTGAGAACTTGGAAGGAATCATAGAAAGGGGGGATTCACAACCATATTTGGTTCTCGAATTGACGAGGAGTCTCGTTTTGTTATCTCTGTTCTTGGAGTTGCAGAGAAATAAGAAGAAGGTGAAATGAATCTGTTTTCCAACAATGAAGACGACATGGGAAGTAGGTACACGTGTAATTTAAACTAACCACCCGTTTGGACTTTGCGGGTCATTGTTACCAATGTCAGGGAAAATAAGGTAATAACACGTTTTATTTAGCAGAAATAATAATTTCTTTTAGTCAATGGCTTGACTTGACAGTCAATAACGGACTCAGGTACCAACCCTTAATATTCTAAATGTTGGGTATCAAACTAATGTGTTGGACATTTGGTGGGTACCAAATATTAAATATCCCAAAGAAAAAATGAATGTCAACTTAGTACTCGTACACTTTTGATTCATGAGTGGCATCGATTTTAGGAAACGATTTTTATTTTCCATTTCTTATTGATGACATATTCTTTATGAAGTCATTTTGCATAAATATTTTTGGCAAGCCTACTGTGAAAATCAACACCAAGTTATTGTTGGACATGAATCAGAAGCGTATACCTTCTCCTTGAAAATGTGTATGTAGGTCTCACCAATTTGATCCACGATACAGGTTTGACTTGGGTCCATGTATTCTTTGATGAAAATTGTTTTTCATTCATTGAAAAGAGTACATGACCGGTTAGTAAACCGATTTGACATGTAATTGTCATGAATGTTCATCTATAGTACACATGTATTATGTATATGAGTTTTTTATTTTAAAGAATGCATACCTTGAGATATGAACGAGTGTGTTTTCTATGCTATATTCAACAAAAGAAAGAAAATAAGCAATGAGATATCGGAAGAAACTATAAAATGAGTGAAGCAATTGGTATGACTACCTAGCATTGGTTGTTGTTTTATTTATGATGAAACATTATGGGTTAATAATGCTCTAAATTTAATAATCTTTTATGCGACAACATCCACAAGAAATGAACCATGTGTCCTATTGATTTTTGAGGTTGTTTCTATTTTTGTGTGCTTTTCATGAATAATGTTGCCACCTGTCAATTTATCAGAGATTAATGTGGCACATATGCTCCATTTTTTTATTAGTTCATGCATGTGGAATCAACTTTGCTTTTGTAGCACCTTCGAGAATGCCAGTGAAGTAAACAAGTTGATGGTAAATTTCTTAAATGGTTAGTCTCCATATTTGATAGCCTAATGTGAAAACATATGAGTTATTAGAAAAAATAGAAGGAAAAAAGTTATCATGTTAAATGAAAACGTGAATATTGTTTAGGACAAGAAAATGAATGTAGAACACAAGTCTTCCAAAAAAGCAGAAACTGTTGGGATATCCACAAAATTATCGAAGTTTAAATATCACAATATTAAAGGAGGACTTAATGATTTGAATAATTTCCTGAGATTTTAATTTTCCCATAAAAACAATCTTATTCCATTCATTCCATATACTCCGTATTAAGAACTTTATGGATGCCGAAATTCTTACTTTTATGCTTGTTCTACGCTACTCTAATCTTTTTTCTTGGCACAAACATCTACAGACTAATTAATCAAAATAAACATATTTTAAACGCTTCTCTGATCTCTGAAAATAAAATTTAACGATTCACTGGTTCGCCTCCAATGCTACCCATAGGTCCAAGAGTCTTGAGAAAAAAAATCATTAGGCTAAGAAAATATAAACGATTGATTTTCTCGGTAAAAAATCACAAATGTTAATACCACAATATGCTATTAAGTACATCATTAACATAAAACACAAACTAATCCTAAATTTTTAATGTTACCTTCGAAATAACCCTTTTTCCTTTTTTTTTTTTTTTTTTTTTTTAACATACAAAAGATTAACACTTGAATGAAAAGATTAAAAATACAAATAATTACAACAATCTATCTTAAGACAAAATTCATGTTTTAAAACAGAGTGTAATTAAAATTCAAAATATCCTTTAAATTAGATATCAATGCAAGCGGTCGAAACCAATTTTTGAGGTACACATTGTTTTCAACCTCACTGATAGTCATTTACGAAGTAATCATGGCACTTCCATTTTTATAAATTAAGTTTTTTTTCCCAATTTTAAATAAATTGTGCTAGTTGATTCTTTTCTATGATAACAATCAGGTTTAAACTTAAAAACAATTTTTTGTTTATGGATTAAAATTCAAATTGGACGTAATATATAACTCCATTTGTAGTACAAGTTGTTTGTTTTGATTGTTGAGGTTGTATTTGCTTATTTAAACTGGTTGTTTTACTAAAGTCATGCTTAACCGATCAAAGAAAGCTACGTGCTTTTACCAACAGTGAAAGTAAACTTCTTTAGAAAATTAGAGTAATTGTCTTTTGTTTTACTTATGCACAATATATCATAAAGTTTGTTTCTAGTATATATCTAAGGTGATGAACATAAGCAAAAAATAAATTGTGACTTCAGAACCTACCGGGAAAATATTGGCCCACATAAACGACGAGAACAAAAAAAGGGTTTAATTAGGAATTAGAAGAGAATATCAAGAATAACAACAACAAATAGGCAAAAGTTTGAGAAACAAGAAAAAATGCTTACCGAGGAAAATCATTGTTAGACCAAAAATAATATTTTGAGTGGTAAATGTTGGAGCAATTTTGATTTGATTCAAACCGCCAACGTCCAAGTTTCTATCTCCGATTTATCTTTTTATGTTGGTATGCCGATGAATGACACACCCATGATACAAACGGTAGTATTTCTAAGTTAATTTGACAACTTTTATTCTGATCCAGAGACTAGAGAATCCTCAAAAATCCTTCCCAGTTTCCTCCAACTTCTCAATCTACTTTTACTTAAATATTTTAAAGATTTGGAAGTTCAACATTGTTAAAAGGCATTGTATGAGTTTAAAATATTAATCAGATTTTTGCTTATGAAACACGCATTTTTGCGACAATAGATGTATTGAGTTGTCTTCCTATTTTTAAGAAAATTGATATTAGCAAATATTTTGCCTAAGACCATTATTTGGTGACTATGGATTTCTTTATCCACTAAAAATGAAAATGGTGTCTAAATTTGATGAAACTATCGTACCCTTTATAAAATTTTAATACTACCAAATCTTAATAATAAAAACAAAAATAAAAATCAAATTCATTATTACACAAAAGACTAGGGAGGGAGGAGAGACTTTAGATAGACAGATATTGAAGAGTAGGACAGAAGACTAGAGAGGTGAAGGGAATTACACAAAAATAAAGAAAAAAGAGGCAGCTTATAAACCAAGGTATAAAGAGGCATATCCCCCTATTAGCCCATGAGGTTGGACTAGTCTACATGCTAGGGAGTTGACTCGATACAACTACAACTAAGTATGGGGTAAGTTCGTGCAAAAGCAATGTTCTTGGGTAATTGTAAACTTCATTTCATCTTCAGACATCTGTCACAAATAGGCCAACCATTTCCTTGGTTTTAACTTTTAAGACCTTTAAGTCAATGTTTGACTTCTTAGTAATCTCCGTTTAACTGAGGCTAGTTGGATGGCTTGATTCAGAGCAAGTGAAGAGAAGATGATGCCCCCAGATTTTCCCATGGCGGTGCATCTTTTGATATTTTATATGAAATCAATCAGTTACCTTGGTGAATACCTTCATCTTTATATGAAATGATTACAATGTCAGATATTTGAGATCGATACGAATTTGGTGGTGCCACATGGTAAAGTTTGTACTTAGTATGTCACAGCCGTATATTTTGGGTGCCAATGCCGAGCCGAGTTTGGGTTGGATGATGGGGAAATTTGAGATCATGGGAATTTGAGATCATGCCAACTAGGGGAATGAGAGTTAGCTAGCTGCAGAGGAGCAAAAGGAAGCCACTGGCACACACACAGTGAAATTGAGCGAGTTGTTGTCGAGGTGGTAGTTTCGGCTAAACTGTGGTACTGGTTGAATACCCAAGATCTTGCAGTCCGAGTGTCCAAGGGAAGTCACTTATGCAGCCATTTCTCAATTTTGAAGAAGAGAATATAGGTTTGAGCTAACATTAAACCATAATACCATACGCATTGCCTAGAGGCGAATGCATATTCCGAAACCCTTCACACTTTGACAAGTTTCTTAGAGGAATCCATTCTCACTTGTCTGAGATTTGTTGCATGAGAATACCTAGCACTGAGTAGATTATAATTTTGTTCACCATACTTCTAATCTGGACGACTTTAGCTAGCTTAATGATACACCACAGCCAGCAAGGATATACCATGAGAAGAAAAAGGGATTGACTGGAGCAAATTGAGACAAAAGGGGAAACCAAAAGAGAGCATGTACATCTATGTTAGTCCTATATCCCGTGCACACAAAAGGGGAAGAAGCCACTATCCTCTTCCCTGGAAAAGAAACTCATCTGTAAACTCTATTTACCTGCATTTTTAACAAGCCAAAAAAAAAAAAAAAATCAGCATGTTGCACAAAATAAAATTGCAGAAAACCAGGAAAAACAAAACTCATGGAAAATTCCAGATTCAATTCTAATTACACCAACAAATGATTATGGAAGATGACCTCAATTTTAATTTACCTCAACAAATGATATGTAACAGAATTAAACTGAAATATTATTATCAATGCATGACAACAACATCATGTTTGTTTTTTTCTCTATCTACTAGTGGAACAACACGGATCCCATTTTTTTGGTGTTTGTTTTTTCTTGGAGCGCTATATTTATCCCCTAATCTATTAGGTGAAATGTCCAAGTTAAAGTTACCCTTGAGTTTTGTCCAAGTTAAAATTACCCATAAGACCTAAAAAAATTCGCCGGGTCTGAATTTTCAAAACCTTACTCCCCACCTCCTCCTCCTCCTCCAGTAGTTGCTAACATTGATTTCTTTTTTCTTTGGTATAGTTAAACTTAAGGCAAAAACACCTTAAGAAACCATTACAACTCCATCAACACAATTACAAGGAGCATTACAGAGATATTATATGCAACATAAAGTACGAGGATAATATGGGCAACAAAACTTACAGATATGATGTAAGAAACTTGAGCAAACTTGACTAATAAGGACACTAACAACTCTAGAGACACAGCAAAGAGAATCACCCTGTAATACAACTAATTGAATCCTTTCCTTGTGAAGTTTAGATGGTATTATTTGGAAAGAACTAATTTCTTCCTAATCAACTAACAATTTTGCACAGGGTAAAATTGCTAACATTGATGACTATGAAAGGAGAGCAACAGATATCATGTTATTTGTGCCTTCATAATGGTAAAGTTGTGGATAAGGTCTTACAATCATTAAATTAGAAATAATCATACTATAAATCTGGTGGATATGGAGGAAATAACAAATTATTAGTTTTGAGGTTAACAATAGTTCTTGATATCAAACGAAGATGTTAGGAGGGAGGTTGCAATTATAACATCGATGAGAGTGATCAGGGGATATGGAACGAGTTGTGGTGGATTATCTTTTGAGTTTAATAGGGTAAAGTGGGAAACATACAAAATAAATCACATTTTCAAAAGAATCATAGAACCACTTGAAGCTAGAAAAACTAATGCCATTTCAAGAGGTGCCTTTTAAGATGCAGTATGTTGTGGCACTTTCAAAGAAGCAGTGGCAGATGACGTTCAAGTGACCACTATCAAAGTAGATCAAAAAAATAAACATGCTGTAAGCATTTGAACCAAATGCAGCATGTTTAGCTAGGGTTTTATTTCATGCACTCTTAGCTTCACTACCACATACCCGCCTCAAATAAGAAAAATGAAAACTAGGTTTGGGGTTGGGGAAATGATCTGTGAATTTCCATCATTACCTCAAATAACCGAACACAGAACCCTTCCTACATGTCTTACCACATTGAAGTAATATTAACAATTAAAACAAAATAAAACAAAATTTGAATGAATTCCGAAATTCTAGGCTTTGGTTATGATCAGAATTTGTTTCAAAATTCGACCGTAAGAGAACGGGAAAAGTTTAATCTAGGAGTTGCTTTGGTTTCTGCAAACCGGAAAATCATGTCTTCAATTAGCTTGATGTGTAATTAAAATATATACAGAAAAGATTACCTCTTAGGGCTTGGTAGCCAAGAATGGCAGCCATGGCAAAGAGAGGGACAACAATTGGGGCAATTATCTTTCACGGATAATGGCAGGCCCATTGACTAAACTTTCCACAAGTTTGACTGCTAAACCAGCACTTGCCACATGTTCATCAACCAATGGTTTCTCAGCTACCATAGTCCTCCCGACTCTCCAGGTCCTGTGGGAGAAGTTTGTGGGCTCATCAATTTCTTTCCCGACTCTACATGTTCATCAATTTCTTTCACCGACTCTCCAGGTCCTGTGGGAGAAGTTTCTGAACAAGTTCTTGTTGTCTATTCTTTGCATGACCCCATTGGAGAGTCGGTGCAAGAGATAGATGGCGAGAACTAACTGCACAGTAAACAAGAAGTTGTACAAGAAAACTTAGTTGAGAAACCATTGATTGATGAACATGTCGCAAGTGCTGGTTTAGCAGTCAAACTTGTGGAGAGTTTAGTCAAATGGGCCTGCCAGCATCCATAATTTTGTCATCGTTCACCATTTCTTGTACCATAGTCCTCCCGTTTTGCCTAATTGGGTCCGAAACTATGAGCCTGAGACTTCAATTTTTCCATCTTCTTCTCATCATCTCCTTTCCTTCTTTGCCGCCACATTCATAAGACTTTGTTTCTTCAATGAATCTGAAAGCTTATCCCCGCAGAGTTGCAGCATTCCTTTCTTAAACTCGAAAGAGTATTATCAATACATAACAATAATATCATGTTTGTTTTTTTCTATCTGGTAGAAAAACACGGATCCCACTCATTATGGTGTTTGTTTGTTCCACGACCATTACTAAGATGAAGGCTAATCTCTATCTGTATGAAGGAAATGAAATAGCATCAGCCTGGTGCGCTATCGTTCTCCCTATCGCTATCTATTACGTGAAATGTCCAAGTTAAAGTTTCCGATGACCCACTAATTTAAAAATTCATACTGATGGAGTTAAAAATCACCCTCGCG
Organism: Papaver armeniacum; assembly: GCA_023531295.1. NCBI lineage: Eukaryota > Viridiplantae > Streptophyta > Magnoliopsida > Ranunculales > Papaveraceae > Papaver > Papaver armeniacum. The sequence goes on along the minus strand of JAJJWW010002376.1, from coordinate 139,476 downwards.
CTAACATTGTTGACTATCAATACTAGATGACCGCTGCCACGGTGGGAAGGCCGACCGAAGAAAAAAGGAAACACTCCTGCAATTGGACCGTAAAAGAAAATTTATGGCTAAAGTGAAAATATCATTTTTCTTGAAACGGAGAGAGTACATCGTTTTATTAGTTGCAAAAGAAAATTAGTTGATGCATAAAACCAAAATATGGTTACATAAAGTATTATGTATCTTTTTGTGGTAGTTTGCACAAGATTTTTGTTAAAGGGAGAGCAAAAAGTGATATGAGGAGAGCGAAAATCATTGTTGCCTCGCTAACTCGACCGGTTTGATTAATTTACCTGACTCGGGCAAAAATACCCTCAACAAGACATGTTCCCTTTAGACGCATGCGCACCCAAAACCTAATTTTAGGCAGAAACTTTGGATTCAAAATCACGACCAATTACCGCTACTTCCCGAGAACCAAAAAACATCCATTATCGCTACTAAATTCTCCACTTCAACAGGTGGGTTTGCAAATGGAGAACTCATATCTGGAATAGCTTTCCGGTGGTAATTAATCTTGGATTGTGTAATTTTGAATCCGTAAACATTACTAACTACAACTGTTTGATCAGTTGGTGTAATTACTCCCTTGTTTCTAATCTTGATAAATGCCGAGAGTGCAGCACCAGTTTGAGGACAAACAAATGCACCAGTAACATCTGTATATTCCATCCATTAATTGATCACCGCTATCTCAAATCATAATTTTTCTAAATAAAAAACAATTTATTCCATAGAAACTAGATCAACAATCTGAATTGAAAATTAAAAACTACTTTTGGCTCTGATTGGTTTAAATTCACCACACTGCTCTACCGAAATTTATGATGTATAACAGATTAACAATGGCAGATTGAACACAGACCAAACATGAATTGGCAACTCCTAGTTTTTCAAACATTTGAAACCCTTTATACAAAGCTTAAGTGTTCCCTAAATTCCCACCGTAAACATTTGAAACCCAATCAACTTCTCAAAGAATCAGCCTAATAAATCCGTAATTCGTAGGATATTTTTGGCTAGGAGAAAAGGGTATTTTTGGCCAAAGTAAAATAGTTATTGACTCATTTTAGGAATCGACCGAGTTAACGAGTCGACAACGATTTTCGCTCTCCTCGAATCACTTTTTGCTCTCCCTTTAACAAAAATCTTTGCACAATGGATCTCCATTTTATTTTCAAAATTGTGCCTAAAATGATAAATATTTTTCCAATTTTTTCGTAAAAACTCTAAATTTAATATTGTTGTTTATACTCATTGCGTAGATTTTTTTAAAACCTTTCCAACGAGATAAAATTTGTAAAATTCCAAGGCACGGATTTTTAGATATGTTATATTAAAGTTTGGTTGTCAATTATACCCCTAAAGAAATATGATACACAAGAAATTATAATAAAATTTGGCTCTTATATCTAGTTGCCTTCTTTTTTGGTTTATTTACGAAAATGTTTAATATCTTACTGCCCTTCCGCTTTGGCTTATTTACGAAAATGTCTAATACCTTAGTGCCTTCCTCTTGAGTTTATTTACGAAAATATCTAAATGAAAAAAAAAAAAATTGATTTAGAGGGGCAGTGTCGTTCTTTCATCGTTGAACCAAATCCAATCTTTTGTGTCTAATTGGAAAAAATGTCACGCTTCACATTGACACAAAGTCACCATATATAAAGTCCTCTCTCGCTTCGCTCGGTCGGCCTAATTACTTGATTATTATCTCAATCCTAGACATATATTCTCACCTTTTACATATAAAGATACAAAAGAGAGCAGCAAAAATCATGCCATTTGTGCTTTAATAATGGTAAAGTTGCGGATAAGATCTTACAATTATGAAATTAAAAATAATCATGCTATAAAAGATAATCATTTCATCTGGTGGAGTTGGAGGAAATAACAAATTATTAGTTTTGAGGTTAACAATAGTTCTTGACATCAAACGAAGATGTTAGGAGGGAGGTAGCAATTATAACTTCGCTGAGAGTGATCAGGGGATATGGAAGGAGTTGTGGTGGGTTATCTTTTATGAGTAAAGTGGGAAACATACAAGAGGTGCCTTTTAATAGAATCATAGAACCATACAAAATAAAGTGGGAAACATACAAAATAAATCACATTTTCAATAGAATCATAGAACCAATTGAAGCTAGAAAAACTAACGCCATTTTAAGATGCAATCCGTTGAGGCACTTTGAAAGAAGCAGTGGCAGGTAACTTTCAAGTGACCACTATCAAAGTAGATCGAAAAAATAAACATGTTGTAAGCATTTGAACCAAATGCAGCATGTTTAGTTAGGGTTTTATTTCATGCACTCTGAACTTCACTACCACATACCCGCACAAATAAGAAAAATGAAAACTAAGTTTAGGGTTAGGGAGATGGTTTGTGAATTTCCATCATTGCCTCAAATAACCAAACACAAAACCCTTCCTACATATCTTACCACATTGAAGTAAAATTCAACCACAATTAAATCAAAATTTGAATGAATTCCAAAACTCTAGGGTTTGGGTGTGATCATAATTTGTTTCAAAATTCAACAGTAAGAGAAAGGGCAAAGTTTAATCCAAGTGTTGCTTTGGTTTCTGCAAACTGGAAATCGAATCATAACTTCAATTAGCTTGATGTGTAATTAAATTCTACAGTATATAGAAAAGATTACCTGTTAAGGGCTTGGTAGCCGAGAATGGCAGCCATGGCAAAGAGAGGGACATCAATTGGGGCTTGTTAGTAATTGGACCAATAATTTTGTCTTCTTGAACCATAGTCCTCCTGTTTTCCCTAATTGGGTCAGTTACCAATGGATCATTAACAACCCCTACTATGAAACTATGAGCCTGAGACTTCAATTTTCCATCATCTTCTTCTCATTATCCTGCGATCTTTCATCTGCTTCCTTATTCGCCAAGTTCATAAGAATTTGTTTCTTCAATGAATCATAAGAACTTCCTTATTCGCCAAGTTCATAAGAATTCTACTTTGCTTTCTTTTATCTGATCTGAAAAAAATGGAGAAATTTCTGGTAAGAACAGAGGAAAGAGATGGCGAGTGAAAATATAGGGCAAGAGGGGCGATGAATTTTTTATAAGGGTTTTCCGGTTTGACACTTTTCGGACCCAGCGAGTTTCACGGAGGCCCATTTGTTTATAGAGAGCTCATTGAGTCGGCATTGACCACTTTCGACGCACATTCACCAAAAAAAAAAAAAAGTTTAGGAGAGGTTTTGACTTTTCGAAACTCTCATTTGCCCCACCCAAACCCATTCCCGTGAGTACCCGCCACGTTTGGGTAGGGTTTTACCCGTACAAATGGGGATGAGGTCGGGTATGGGTAATACCCGAAACTTAAGCTATGGGGATGGGATGGGGACGGGATTCAAGGTCTCCGCCCCATACCCCCCGTACCTTTCATAACTTAGGGGTTTAGACTTTTAAATATCAATATGTATAACTTTTATACTTCCACCACTTAGTCGAGCTTTCTTTCATTTATCATATTCTTGATCGTTCTTGTACATTCATCACTTTCGTTTTTTTGTTGTGATCAGACACATTCTCTAAAAGTTAAAATAGAGAAAATGAAGCAGATAATGAAATGGACGAAGATAGAATGAGAAAGGAAAAAACAGAAAAACTAATCAATTCTTAACAGATTCTTAATGAAATGGTTCACTTTAAGATAAATTACTGAATTTAAGATTTCAGAATGCATTGTTCTTACGTTATTATTTTTTTCACTACACCAAATCAGGAACTTTATCACAGTGTGAGCTGTCATAGATAATTTTTCTGTCACTGATACACCTGTGATGATACGTGCAACAGTTATAACCATTGTTAAGTTCTTTAATCATGATAGTTATTGGAAAATTATTAAATAACAATAATATTTGTTGCAAATAAAATGTACACTAACACTTATAATTCAAATCGATATATCCACCCAATATATACTCTACCCAGAACAAATCCAAACTTTGTCACTGTTTTTGTTACAATAACTAACAATTACACAAAACAACATTTGCATTAATGATAAAATTCGAAATATTTGTTTTTCATTAATTTATTTTTATGAAAACTTAATTTTCTTCCAAAAATAAGCAAAACAGCTTCATTAGACTTTGACTAAATGTCAACAGCTTGACCAAAACCCAAGACTTAGACATATTTCAACACTTCTATGGCATGAACCATTTATTCTTTCTCTGAGAAGAAAGTATGTTCCGCCATTAACAACCATTCCCTAAACTTAAGACCTCAAATTTCACCTTCAGTTCCTTAACCAAGACCTCAAATTTCATCTCTAATTCCTGAAATTGAAGATGATGATGATTTCAAGTTGATTGATATGCCCTAGGTATCCATTTCGATGAGCACGGTGAAGAAGATGATAAGATTCGGGTTCTGGTACGTGATTCTGAAAGAATTGGTTACTAGATCACTTTCATGAATTGGTTTTCTTTACCCTGATCTGATTGTTTATTTCTTTTTATTGTCTGATTTGATTAGTTGCAAGGGTTTTCGAAATTCAGAAAAATTTGGGGATTTTTCTTTTTTAGCTGATTAGACTAATTCATAGTTCTCTGTGGTCAATAAATAATGGAGTTCTCTATGGTCAATTTGGGGATTTTTCTTTACATATCTACAATATTTGTACATAGCAAAGTCCTCGCCGATAGACATATCCACAGTAGATAAAGAGGATAACAAGAAGTGAATTATGGAGATCGAACAATTAATTACTGGCTCATGAACATCATACTAAAAAGAGGTAAGCCTTGTCTCTGTCTTTGATCTCTTGATGATTCTGTTTGTGTAATTTTATGTCAGATATACTTCAATGAAGGAAGATATATTTCTTCTTGCTATATGTTTTAAAGCAATTTGGAAACGATTTTCTTGTGTTATGTTTCATTTACTTTTAAAACATATGTTCCATCTATTTTTAAAGCCATGATCAAGCTTCAGAGTTAATCCTGTCAATTTCACCCGTAGGTGTTACTTGTTCTTGATCTTGGTTGTGCTCTTTCAGTATTTCTACTCCAAATCTTAGGTGTTTGAGCTTTGGAGTAGAGCATCCAGCTGCTTAAGTAGATGAATACATTTGTCATGCCTGTAACCTATATTCTTGTACCAACTAAGCAGCTGGAGAGGATTTTTTTTTGTCCGAGAGTACTTGAATAAGATTAAATTGTTTTTTTCGGTAGATTTCATAATGAATAGAAGTATTCCTTTGTATTTGTGTTTTCGTAAGGAATGTATGGATGGTAGAATCTGGATAGTTTGCAAATTGAGATTGTGTAATAATGAATGTGGATAGTTTCCAAATTGAGATTGTGTAATAATGAATGAATGTGGATAGTTAATTGTGGTTGTGGTTGTATTTCAGGCCTGTATACTGAAAGTACAGGTCTAGGATAATGACCTGTATTGCAGGCCTGTAAACTTGAAGCCCGGGTCCATGAAAGTGACCTTGGCTGTCCATTTTTTCTTAACTGTAATTTAAAGAATTGTCACAATTTTAACTGTAACAATAAATGTAACAAAAAAAAACATGTGTCATCGGTTTAAGAATAGTAGTTTAAAAAATGACACGTGTCCTAGAAGGATCCGTTGCAACATATTTGGTAACAATTATAAGTGTAACTGTATTTGTGGCAAAATATGACACATGTCATTCGGTCAAGTGTTGTAATTAAGGAGCAACAGTTAAAACCGTTAAAACAACTGTTGCAAATATGACACGTGTCGCAATCTTAAAATTCGGTCAATCGTGGCTATTAATTATTGTAACGGTTTTTATATGTGGCTGTAGCTGGCAAATATCACAGATAAAAACGTTACAAAGGTTATCGCAATTATTAATAACGGGATTTTTATAATAGGCTATAACCATTACAAATCTTATCAGTAACAGGTATGGGCTGTGACAAAAACCTTGAAATGGTGTAGTGGTTCGAATCATATTTAAGTTTTGATTATAATCAAATTTATGTATTAACTCAGTGTTACGGGTAACCCATGGAAAACCCGCCCCATATGGGTATTCTCCATACCCGCCCCGCCCCAATTCATATGGGTAACGGGGCGGGATGGGTATTCTTTTTACGAACGGGGCAGTGACTAGGATTGGCATACCTTCCCCATGACCATCCCTATCTCTGGGAAAACGACCACATCACAGTAACCTCCTGTAACGACTCATTTGGTCACTCAAAAAAATTACACCTTAGAGGAATACAAGTAAAATTTTACGTATACAAAAATAATTTGACGTATAAAAGAATAAACTTATGGTTATCTAATCAATTTTTATTGTTTATTTATTCCTCGAAGTAGTCTTTTCGGTTTCTCCCAACATCTCAGTTTCATTGGAGTCTTTCGATCCGACACATCATCCATTCATCCTTTTAGCTCATTTCCTCGTTTTTCATATTCAGTCGTCGTGGTGTATTCTTGCATTACATACTCAGTTATATATGCTTTAGAACCCCGAACTTCATGATATACCCAAATGTCTTTGCATCCAATTAAATTTATAGAGTTTCCGCTCGAATAGATCGTTGTACATGGTGTAGTTGACAACCAAAAGCATGGACTTGCGACACGAATCCGAACCATGTTGGTGTTATCCTTTTTTTGAAGAAACAGTAAATTTATTAAAACTTAAACCAAAGTACAAAGTCCTTGAGACTGGACAAAGCCAACTCTTACAAACATACTAAGTTACATTGAAACAAAACAAACCCACTCAAAGCAAACAACCTAACTGAAAAGCAAACTAACTATCAGTAATAGGGCTACCTTCCATTGCAATGACTTTATCCTTAATCAGATGATTAAGAATAGCTATTGGAGGAACTAATACCCACGACTGATTACAATTATTGGTGCGTGCAAACTTATCTAGAACATCAGCTACCCCACTGCACTCCTTATGAACAAAACTAACACTAACTTGAGATAACCCTACATACATATTAATACATTCCTTCATAAGATGTTGATCCTCCCATCTTATGTTCTCCTCTTTGGTATATTGAATGACTTCTAAAACCGCTTTGTTATCACCTTCCACCCGAACTTGTGATAAACTTTTACCTTGAATCCATTTTAGAACCATTTGCAAAGCTAGCACTTCTGCTTGATCTACATCTCTAACTTGTCTTGTCCAGGCCATGGCTTCCATGAAGTTTCCTAAATAATTTCGAACCACAAGAGAAAAACTAGCAAAGTTAGAACCAGGAATAATTGAAACATCAAAATTAACTTTTATCCAAGCAAATAAAGGAGGCTTCCAATAATTATGTAGATCAGTGACTATACTAGCTTTATTATGAGTTCGGATCCTATAATTATAATGAATGCATATATGATGCTCATTGCAGAAAGATAAAATTTGTGAAATGATAACTTCAAGTGGGAGAAACGTTTTTTCAAATAACTGCATGCATCTAATTTTCCAGATAAACCACAATGTTATCCCTGCCAGATTTAAAAGATCTTTTATTTTTGTGGAGACCAAAGCCGTAGTATCTGTCCAAGACTGAATCCATTTCCCAATATCTCCACAGATTTTAGCAACTGCCAAAAGATATTTTGAGATACCTGACCAAACATCAACCGCATATGGGCATTGAAGAAAAAGATATGTTATTGTTTTAATTTCAGTTGAACACATAACACATTGAGTAGATTCCATAGAAGCCATTCTTTGAAATTTTGCTCCCACAGGTAAGATATCTTTAAGAAGTTTCCATATAAACATTTGACACTTATAAGGTATCCCTAAGTGCCAGATCATCAACCACACTTTTTGTTGTTGTTTTGAAACCATCTGTTTAGACTGTTGACCCAGAATTGCCATATAAGCTGAGTTAACTGTGAACTCGCCACTCTTTGTAAGAGACCACCGCAACTTGTCTGATGCTGGTTGTTGAGGTATAATAATAGTCTACATATTCTTAATCTCCTCATTAGAGAAACCCGATGCAATTTATCCATCTTCCATATACTGTTCTCATGATCTACATAATCACTTACAGTTTCATTAGAAGTAGAAGTATTACTATACTGTGGTTGATAATCTCTGTGAGCAACTGAACCAAACCACTTGCCTCTTACATTAACTTGTGTACCATCACCAATCTTCCAAATATGAAACCTTTTAACCTACTGCGACCCATGCTGAATTCCATGCCAAATCCATGTACCAGCTTTTTTAATATTACCATACAAAGGATCACCATCTTTGAAGTATCTTGCCTTTAATAGCTGAACCCAATTAGCTTCTTTTTCCTGCAACATCCTCCATGCCAATTTTGCAAGCAATGCTTCATTGAAACACCTCAAGTTCTTAAAGCCCAAACCACCCAATTTTTTTTTTGATTTAATTCCTTCCATCTAATGAAGTAGCCACCTCTTTTTTTATTCTTGTTCCACCAATAACTTCTTTGCAAGGCCTCCATTCTCGCGAATAGTTTTATCCGCACATACATGCAACCCATCCGATATTGAGCCATTGTACCTATCACCGCTTGAATCTGAAAGTGCTTCTCCCACTTGATTCACCAATTTTCCTTGCCAAAGCTGAAGGCGAGAACCCATTTTATCTAATGTTTCTTCAAAGCAAGCATTTTTATTATGCCCAACAAATAAAGGAATACCTAAATATGTTTCTCTGAGAGGCATTCTTTTCATATTAACTAAAGCTTCAAGAAACTCTTTATCCATATCACTGATCATATGATGACTAAAATGAATACTTGACTTATTCAAATTAACAATTTTCCCAGAAACAACACATAATTGATGAACAATGTGATTCAAATTAGATATTGATTTGTTTGAAGCTGAAGAGAATAAGATGCAGTCGTCCGCAAAAAACAAATGCGAAATATTAGGACCTTTAACAGCTGGTTGAAGTGGAGTTATATCACCTGAATTTTCCGCTGCCTGCAACATTCTGCTAAAAGCCTCCATGCATAAGATGAAGATACAAGGAGATAATGCGTCACCTTGATAAAGACCACGTGTTGGCTCAAAAGTCAGTGTGGGAGATTGATCAAAAGAGAAATCGAAACTGTACTAATACATTGGTGTATTAGCCGACACCACTTCTCATTAAAACCTAAGAACCTCATAATTTTTAAAATAAATCCCGATTCTATACGATCGAAAGCCTTCGCCATATCCAATTTTATAGCCACTGCACCATCAAACTCTCCTAGTCCTCTTCATATAATCAATTACTTCATGGGAAATGATAATATTATCAAGAATATTTCTTCCAGGAACAAAAGTTGCTTGCCACGGAGAAAAAATCCTTCCGAGAATTTTTTTAATCGATTAGCCAATGTCTTGGATATGACCTTATATACTATATTACACATACTTATTGGCCGAAAATCTGATGGAGTTTCAACACACAACTTCTTTGGAATTAAGACTTGATATGTGAAGTTAAGATTCTTCAGTAATTTTCCCGAATGAAAAAATTGTTGTACCATAGCTACCAAATCAGCTGCAACTTCATTCCAACAAGTTTGATAGAAGCCAGCCTGAAATCCATCAAGTCCCGGAGCTGCCCATGCATTAATCTGAAAAACAACCTGCCGAATTTCCTCCGGTGTTGGTATTTTTGTGAGCTCTTCATTGTCTTCCTCTGAAATACATGGCTGAAGCAGTTGATAAATTTCTGAATCTTGTATCGGATTACATGAAGTTGTGATGGAGCTAAAATGTTTAATAAACAAATCTTGAACTTCAGCTCTTGTTGAGTACCAGTTGCCTTGGTCATCTTTTATGGAATCAATCCGATTTCGCCTTCTCCTGAAATTTGCTTTAGCATGGAAAAACTTTGTATTTCTGTCTTGGCCATTAAGAACTTTATCTCTGGACTGTTGATAACTTATATCTGCCTTAACCTGGTACCAATGTTGTAGTTGTTGTTGTAGCTCTAATAACTGAGTAGAGTTTATAGTTGTGAGCTTTGAGTTAATTGGATTTGTTGTTGAATAACTTGTATTTTAGCATCAATATTTCCAAAATGCACTTTCTTCCATCTCCGGATACCTCCACGAACTTTATCAAGTTTTTGAAGAAAAATTTGATATGGTGTCCCATCTTGATCATTACACTGCCCCCCATTCCATTGTTGGCTTATCATTGACTTCAAATTTTCATGCTTTGTCCAAGTTTCATACAGACGAAACTTCTTATAAAGTTTATCTTTTTTAGGACTAGTTGATAGAAAAATAGGAGCATGATCTGATCCTAAGGGAACAAGATGATTCAGAATGACATTTGGAAAAAATGAAATCCATGAATTAGTGGCTAAGGATCTATCTAAACGTGCTTGAACTAATTGACAAAACTTTCTATGATTAGACCAAGTAAATGGATTACCAGTAAAAGAAACCTCTTGCAGACCACATGAAGAAATAGTATCCTGAATAATGGAAGGTGCTAAATATTTATGAGTCGAAAAAGATTTCATATCATAACATGATAAAGTGACATTTAAATCCCCTATTATAAGCCATGGTAAATCCATATGCTTACCCATATCAGCAATAATGTGCCATTGCTTAGTTCTTTCCTCATTATAACAAGAGCTATACAAACAAGTAAGAACCCATTGTTGATTCTTAGGACCAGTATGAAGCATGAAATTAACCATATGATCTGTGTAATGCATGAGTTCTATCTTAAATCCATCCTTCCATAACACTGTCGATCCTCCAGCTCTAATTTTATTGTTATGACACCAGACATTTGGATAATGCATATCTTGCAATAATAAATGAGCATTTTTATTTTGTTTCTTAGTTTTAGAAAGAAAAATAATGTCTGGACTATATTGATGGATGCAATCTCTTAAGTGATTTCTAGTATGTTTGTTACCTAGCCCTTGAACATTCCAAGCTATAATACGCATTGTAATAATATTAACAGATGTATGCTTCCAATATGATGATTTAACTTTATACAAACTGAATGCAACCAAAAACAAAAAAAGAGTTGAAATAAACAGGTAAAATAAAATGCTCAATCTCAAAGCAATAAAAAGACTTAATATGAAGATTAAGATAGAGGAAAACCTAATCGTCCTGTTCTGCTGAAAGATTGATTGTATTTGCATAAATAAGGTTGTCCCAATCTCCAGCTGATGGATAAGGTCTATAGAAACTTGGATGCATAAGATGTTCCATCTCATTATACTCATGAGGATAGGATTCATCCTGATACTCATTTGCTTGTTGCTCAACTTGTTGTTGATATCCAGAAATATCTTGTTCTACTTGCTGATTTGCTTGGCTCCGAAGCAGAACTCTCTGTTGCTCTTTGTGGTCTTCTAGCTGTTGAAGTTTCAGCACCCCCCCCCTGATTGAGTATAAATAGTAGAGATATGATATCCATCCTCGGGAATTTGAAAAGGATTCTTCTCCATCCTCTTCTTGCCTCTTGATTTCTTAGGAGAGATCAAGATCTTGTCTACTTGTTTGTATTTAGGGTTAAATTGCTTTGGATCAATCACTTCTCCAAAGTCATCAGCAAATCTGAAAATCAAACTCGCAATGGTTTGCACATTGTCTGCTTTAGCTGAGTATATTCCAGTTCATTATGATCCAGAATAAGACACGCTGGACATAGTTTTCTTGGTTGTCTTTGGAAGTATATTGGTACCCATTGAGTAACTTTTTCAGCATTCATCACACCTCTGAGCATTGGATTAGAGATATTAAACTCTATAAGAACACTTACTGCATTTGTATCAGTTGGGTTACCATCCTATGGAATCAACTTAAGTGGATTACCAAGAATACTGGCTATCCGATTTTCTACTTCTACATTTAGAAATTCTGGTGGAAGCTTCTTGATGTCGATCCAAAATTGTTGCAAGTGGAAATACAGAGATTCAGGAATAATTGAAGTACTCCATTCTCTAAAAACAGCAAGATAACCATCAAAACTCCATGGTCCCTCCTCCAACACATAATTATAAGAATCCCAATCATAAAATCTGAAAATGATTATGACCCCAAGCCAAAGTTGCTTCTTGTTCCACTATATCTGGACTCATTGGATGCTCATAGAAAATTTTGGACATCAAACTAACTACCCATTTCTGAATGGTTGGTTGAAGTTTAATATGGGGATAACTGATAACTCTCTGAACTTGATCCTCACCATCTAAGTTTGTGTTTCTAATTATATCTATAAGATTAGAGATCTCCCCTACAGATTTTCTAGTGGACATTGCAATGAGAATGATGATTAAGAGAGAGTAAAAATTGATTTGCGCTGGATTGAACCTTGAATTGTAATTATTTATAAAATGTTTGCATGAATTTTTTCCGTAACGTGTAAAAAGGTTCAGAGAATACCAGCTACCTCGCATCCAAGTAATGAATTGAGACTGCAATTTAGGAACTTGAATTCAATTATTAATCAGAGCTCCTTTTTCTTTAGCATCAGAACATGTCATTACTTCGTGTAATGAATTGATATTGCATCTTAGTAGGATGGAATCGATTATTTATCAAAACCCCTTTGTCTTTAGCATCAGAAGCTCTTTTAATTTCATCACTTTCAATGAATGGAGTATTCATCCTTATCTTCATGGTGAGACAACCTTTAAAAATGGGAAAACCTTTAAACAAACAACCTTTAACAGAGAGGAGAATCAAAAGCCACCTAGCAATAACTGCTAGACATGACACCAACAACTTAAGATAAATAAATCAGTTTGAGAACATCAAAACAAAGTTAGGGCAAACGACAAGATAACGATCAAAGTAAGAAATTTTAGAAACCCAATTCAGTACATGATCAGTAGATAGTAACTAATAAGAAATTAAGTGAAATCGAACAACAAATTGAAGATTGAGAGAAGATTTTGATTTGAAATTTTTACTCAAGAAACCGATTCAGTTCTTTGAGTTGATCGCCTATTTTTCGCACTTTCTAGAGCCCTCTATCCATGTAAACAACGTCCGGTGTTAGTTATGTTGGTGTTATCCACACTGTCTCTTACTGCAGTACATGGCGTCAGGTTGCCTCCTATTACTTTTCTGCATATCACTTTCGTATAAACAAGTACCAATGATTAGGTTCATACCCATTGTAATCTTGCGTGAGCCTTTTAGGATGATGGTCGTAGAAATCGAGCACTTCCTTCATTATGTTAGCTGGTAATGCTTCTCAGCTGGTAATGTTTCTCCTAAATTTTTTTCTGGTGAGGTAGTAATGAATCGATATTGCATCTGTTGGTTTGAATTTAAAACCAGAGGCAAGGCTAGCCAACTTAGCTTCATCATCAAGACCGTGGCCATTGGGTTGGTACTAGCAGAGAGGTTGGTTTTGACAATTTGGCATTGGGTTGGTACTAGTAGAGAGGTTGGTCTTGACAATTGAAGAAAAAGACATCGTATCTGTATAAGAAAGATGGATATATTAGTAACACATTAAAAAGGACACATGCACTACAATGGGAAAATCATCTGATGATTATATGATGAGTAGATTTTCCTACAGTTTTAGGATATGCGATGAGTCTTTTTTTTTTTAATAGAAAAACTTAGGCCAAGAAGGACCTAATGCACATACATGATATCTGTTAATGACTTTTAAACTAATTAAAACGAAAGTAACTGGGTTGATTCTGGTAGTATTGTCTTCTTCTTCGCAGCTCATGGCTTCATGAAAGTTCAAATGAAATCTGCCTTTATCATCATTATGGTAAAGTAACTTAAAAAGAATCAGAATATCCATGGATTCAGCCTGTATTTCCATATTGGTATGCTGAATTTCTTTTGCTCATTGGAGTGCTAAGTTTTCTCCTCCTATTGATCCCCCAATTCCAGAGTGGCCTGGGTGTCCTCTTGCTCCAATAGTGTTACCTGTAAGATCTGTAGAAGTTAGGGAAGTATAAAATATCAGAGTGTCAGGATCTTGGAGGGTGCATATTTTGATGATTATGCCAAAGGGTCCTCCAGTGTATTGATACATATGGTAGGACGCAACAGTACAATCATCAGGACATTCATAATCCTCATAATTTAGGAAAAAAATATTCATAACATGGCTTGGGAGCTTATATATTCTGTTGTAGTTGCATAGGTGCTTCTTAAAGCCATTTGATGTTTGTCTAGCATTTGGCTGGATATGTCTGAAAACCAGATCACACCTGGACTTCAGATGAACCAACAAACATTAGCATAAAGGCTTTCTGCAGCTTGTTGTTGACATTTCCAGGTAGAAACCAGGAGTTCATCTAATCTATGAAGACAGTTGTGTTATCAAAATGAACATGATTAATTCCAATAATGTCCTGCCAGACTGAGGTTGCAGCAAGACAATTTAGGAACATATGTGTCATTGTTTCCTCCCCATTTTTGCATATTGGGCAAATAGGATCAATGTAGTGCGTAACGCTAGCTGTTTTAGTATTGGTGGGCGGGATTTCATGAACACATTTCCAAATAAAGATTTTAATCACTGGGGAAATGTTCATATTCCATATTTCTCCCCAGTTTCTTATGGCAGTATCATTTCTATATGAGTACTCCATTTTGGCCTGGTAAAGGGCTTTGTCAGAGAATTTTCCTGTATCATTCAGATTCCACTGAATCTTGTCTTCCTCCACTAGATAGGTATCCCGGGCAAGAATATCCTGAGCAATATGTTGATTAAAGTAAGTTTGGACCAGAGTATTATCCCAGTGACCATTAGGTAGAAGTAAATTTGAGACTGTCTCAATTGAAGTGGGGCAGTTAGCAGACTTGATAAGATTTGCAGAGATACTTGGAATCCAGATATCATCCCAAATTTTGATCTTCCTCCCATTGCCAATTCTCTAGGTACAATGTGGTTGTATGTTGTTAATGCTCTCTAAGATGCCTTTCCATATCCATGAGTCTCCATCTTTTGGCTTGATGTCCATATTGAGAAAATTCCTCCCAAAAAGATATTTGGCATCCATCAGTTGAAACCATAAAGAGTCTTTATCTTGTTCTAATTTCCAACCAATTTTAGTGATCATAGAGCTCTTGAACAGTTCCATATTCATGAAGCCTAATCCTCCTAGCTTTTTAGGTTTACAGACTGCAGTCCAGGCCTTTGGGTAGTAACCTTTTGGGTTTTCTAGGCTTTCCCCCCAAAAGAAGTCTCTTTGAAGCTTGTTGATATATTGGAAGGTTTGCTTAGGTAGTCTGAAGCAGTTCATTTGATATATGCTAGAAGTAGATGTGACATATTTTATGAGAACTTCCCTCCTAGCTGGATTTAGAGGGACATTTTTCCAGCTAGAGAGTCTTATCCTTAACTTGTCAAAAACCTGGCTTGAAAGGGTTTATTTTGCTCATGTGAGTGAAGAGTATGGAGCCTAAGTACTTGTCATCTAGATGAAGAACTTGAACTCCCATATTATTGTTGATGGTAAGAATAAGATCAGGATTGGTTTTTTTACTGAAGAAAACTCCAGATTTGTTGAAGTTGATTTGCTTGCCTGAAGTTTTCCCAAAGATATTATGAATGTCCATAATATTTTGGCTTCAATTTTATTTTCTTTGCAGAAGACCATGCATTCATCAGCAAAGAGAAGATGGCCGATAGAAGGTACATTCTTGCAGATTTTCATTCCAGTGATTGGATCGAAATCTTCAGCATGAATAAGAGTTCTAGAGATGGATTACAAGCAGAACAGAAAAAGATAGGGAGATAATGGGTCACCTTGTCTTAGGCTCCTAGAAGGTTTGAAGAAGGTGTCAGGAGAACCATTTATAAGGGCAGCTGAGGTGGTGGCGGATATGCACTGTTGGATTTTGTTGCACCATTGATCATTGAACCCAATCTTCTTCATGATGGTGTGTAAAAAATTCCAGTCCACTCTATCAAAATCTTTTGCCATATCAATATTGATTCACATGCTTCCATTGTCACCTTTTTTACCCCTCTTAGTTCTCATTGTGTGAATTATCTCATGAGCAATTGCAATATTGTCAGAAATTTGCCTTCCAGGTATGAAAGCAGATTGGTAGGAGATATGATTTTATTTAGGTAAGATTTCATTCTTTTGGCTAATAGCTTGGAAATGATTTTATATGTTGTGTTAGAGAGGCTTATGGGTCTGAAGTGACTTGGTGAAGTTGGCTTATCAACTTTAGGAATGAGAGATATAAAGGTGGAGTTCATCCCTTTGAGCATGTGAAACAAAAGTAAAAAAAGTGTTGTACCATTTTGAAAATGTCATTTCCCAAGATTTCCCAGTTTGCTTGAAAGAAGTTTGGATGGAAGCCATCAAGACCTGGAGCTTTGTCACCTGCCATATTGAACAAGATAACTTTAACTTCATTTTAATCAGGGATCCTGTTTAGCATAGTGTTATCAATTGTGGAAATGATTGTGGGTATAAGATCAATAATTTCTGGTTTTATGTTTATGTTTTCAGTAGTAGCCATTCTAGAGAAGTGAGTTGTGAAGCAGTTCATCACTTGTTGATAATCTGTTATCCATTCCCCTACTTCATTTTGGATTATATCTATCTTTTTTCTCCTGGATCTGCTTTTGCTGGCTCTGTGAAAGTATTTAATATTTTGATCCCCTAGTTTAATAACTTGATCTCTACTCTTGGTTTTCCAAAACTTTTCTTCAATATCTTGCCAATTTTTGAGGATGTGTCTTGCATCAGCTAGTGCCTGCCC
This sequence comes from Papaver armeniacum, assembly GCA_023531295.1. NCBI lineage: Eukaryota > Viridiplantae > Streptophyta > Magnoliopsida > Ranunculales > Papaveraceae > Papaver > Papaver armeniacum. The sequence continues at coordinate 122,731 of JAJJWW010002376.1, read as the reverse complement.
TCTATCTATCTATCCAGAAGTAGTTATTGTGTATCCAATGTAGATGTTGCTTACATTCTTCTATATTAGTTTTGATGTTGCCATAAACCTCCTTATTCTACACTCTGATTTGAAGTTTGATATCCTTTAGTCTTCTGGCAATGATGTAAGCACTGGATTCAGAGTGAATTTTGTTCCAACATTCCTCTATTATTTTCATGCAGTCTTCCTGATCTAACCATGGACCAAAGAACTTGAAGGGGATACTTCCATTCTTCCAATTGTGATTGGAGTTGACAATTATAGAATGGTGGTCAGACCCAATGGCCAACATGCTAGAGATGGTAGTGTTGGGATAAAGAAGTAACCAACTTTCAGTTGTCAATCCTCTATCAAGTCTTTGTTCTGTGAGAGCAAATCTTTTTCTTTTGTTTGACCATGTAAATGGGCAACCAGTGAACCCAGATCCACTAGGTCCAAATCAAGGATTTTTCTATTAAACAAAGAAGCTTCAGTAGAGTCTATTGGATGAGTGCTGAATTTTTCAGAGTCATGAGGAATAAGATTGAAGTCACTAATGACCAACCAAGGAAGTTGATTGTTGGCTGTTGTTTTATCCAACATTTTCCACGAGTCAATTTTACCAAGAGTATCATAAACACTACCATAGTAGCCAGTGAAAATCCAAGGGGGCTATTAACAGTGTTGACTATAAAATTGATATGGTTTAATGAGAAATCAATAATGTCAATAGAGATATTATTCTTCCATATCAAGGCTAGGCCTCCAGCATTTCCATTTACCCCTCTTGGGTTAACAAACCAGAAATTGTTGACATTTACCTCATGCATAATTTTTTTAAGGCCTTCCTGTTATTGCTTAGTTTCAGAGATAAAGATGATATCAGGATTCAGTTTATTTAACATGTCATTCAGGTAAATCTTGGCATCCCTAGTTCATAATCCATGGAAATTCCATGACAGAGCAGTGAACAATTGCCAAAAATAAGACACATTGGGATACTTGGATGTTAGTCTTCTAGTAATGCTATCATAAAATATATCAATGAGAGTCTGACAGTAAAAGATAAAACAGAGATAAACTATAATATTTAAGATTAAGGAGAGTAAGTGGTAGTTTACCATGATAGCAGATGAGGAGGTTCCCAAGGTATCATTATCTAGAGGAAGAGTGTTACTGATATTTGTAACAGTTACCTCCAAATCCTTGAATCTCTTGAGCTTGTCAGTGCCAATGTTGTTCAGGTTGATCTCATCACCATTGTAGGTTGGTTTCTTGCTCTTAACCTCAGGAAAGGTGATCAGCAGAGGATTAGAGCTATTGTCCTCAAAGATATGGGATTTTTTATTTTCTTTCCAGGCCTCTTTCTTTTTCTGAGCAATTTCATCCTCCATTCTATACTTAATTTGAGCCAAAGTGGGAAGAGAATTGAAGGGAAAGGCTTTTGGAAGAGCAATCACAGGAAATTAAGTATTAGCATCAACATCAACTAGATGATGGGGAGTGGTTGTAGCATTGGTGTTGTTGGCTCTTGCAGCAGTTTTTATTCTTGAAAGATTTTTCTTACTAATAAGAAAAAAATTCTTGATCAAAGCCAATTTTTTGTTTCTGATTTGACAGGCAAGAACATCAAGGTGGAGGGAATTTAGATCATCAGTTGGTGAAGGCTGAGCTTCAAAGGTAACATGGTTGTTGGAGGAGGAAGCAATGTTTGCTTTTGCTTTTTCAAGTTCCTGATTCTTAGCTTGCTTAATTAATGCTTCAAATTCTGCTGCAGCATCAGCATCTGAGTAAGGTTTGTAGATAACAGCTTTTCCAGCTTGGACAATTTTTTGTTGAGGGGTTATTAACTTTCGATTAATATTTCCAGCATACTCTCTGTTACCGATTCCAAGTTTAATCAGCTTTTTTTGGTTACGGATAACAGTTCTTAGTAGTGCTGCCTGTCTATGGTGAGTTCCAATAGTACTGAGGAGGACTTGACGAAGATTGATAATATCAATCTTAGCATCCAGGCTGTTTTGGACAAGGAGATTGGTGACATCTTCCTTTTCATTTTCTATATCTTCACAACTAGATTTCTTGAAGGTATCATCAAGATGAACGGTTTCCTTAAAGTCATTCCACTCAAGGCTTTCAAGTTTTGCTTGAGATCTGGTTTGAGAATACATCCTTTAGCATAAGTTCTCGGACACGTTGAGTACATATACTTGAGATAACTTTAACACATACCAAAAATAGATATCACTTTTAAATAAATAATTTGACAATCTTTGAAAAGATTTTCGCATCTTATATGTTAAATTCACATCTTTCTTCGAAAAGAAATTATCTATCTAGAATCGTATCAAGAAATATATTTAACTCTAAAACTTATCATGTTTTACACATGTTGTTTGCAATACAACTTTTCTACACAAAGACCTAGTAAAATGCATTTTCATGTAGGTTGTGTAAACTCTTTATGGTGAATAAGAGATTATAGACAGGATACAGAATGCACGGGTATATGTGCTTACAAAATTCCCGAGTATATGTGCTTCCTTAATACGAAGATTGGACATTCTAAGGATGCACATTCCAATGCGGTTAAGCACTGGGATGAGGAATTTCCTCATCAAATACCTCATGAGGAGATCTTCCCCCTTTTTGAACATCATCATGTTCTTCTTCGTGGTTTTTGAACCCATCCTCTTTGTTATAAACATTGCGAGATGCAATATCCTCGATTACATCTTGTGCCCAGGATGGTATGTTCTTTGAACTTGAACCCGTATGTTCTAGATATGCCAGTCGGCAGTATGCTAATGTCTCATGTTCAAGACATTCTATATGTCCACTTAAGGTATCCATTCCATGTTGGAAATCTTTTTCTAAACTTCTGTTTAGATATACCTCTTGACATGTTTCAGTAAGAAGTTTCTCAATAAGGTCCTTATTCCTTATATGTGAATGTTCCAAATGATTGAGTAAGAATTTCACACTCGTAGTCTCGTTGATGAACTTCCTTGCACAAGGCCAGCTTTTTGTTCCATATAATTTGCCGATTATTTTGAAGACCGAGTGTTTCTCGCTTTCCCTCACATATTCTTACATATAGTTGAACAATAAGTTCTGAGACATCATCTAGACTGTCAATGATCTTTTCCTTTTCTGAATATTTTTTAACATGTTAGAAAAATCTCTCCAACATCTTTCGAAATTCAGAACTTGGGCAGACTAGTGAATCAAATCTCTTTTCAGACGATTGTTCACTAGGAATGGAGTTGGATCCAAAACATGTTTCTTTAGTTGTCACTTGTCATGTGATTCAATATAAGCCCAACTTTTAGTGAAACACAGACCACCTCAATCCTATGCAATGAGTCATGTATAACGTTTTGGGCATAACTTATATAGGAAATATAACAATCCTATGCCAATATTAAGAAGTTCTTTTTTAAGTGAATACCCACATTCAATTAGCGAAATGCATGAGACATACAAAATCAACCTAGTATCTTGCACATAACTAATGAACCAATGCATTTAACAACCATGATTTTTTTAATATAAGTATCTGTGTTTGCTCTCTAGAAAATCCGGGTGGAATTAATTATATTCATGGTAGGTGGGCAAGAATTCCAAAAATAAATAACATACATATACTATTAAGGCATCGGAGAAAACTAACCATTCTGGTGAGCATTAAGATTTGAAGAACCGATGCAATTAAGATTTGAAGAACCGGTGCAAATAGTCTTTGTTGGTTTTATTTTATTTAGATTGGGATTTGAAAAACTGATGTAGATAGTATTTATTAGCTCCATTCTATTTAAGTTGAAAACTAAATCAACCTGTAATAAGAAAAGTTCAAAAATAACAAGTCTGTGACAATACTAGTAAAAGATCAGAGTCAAAATAAATTGAATATAATTTTTATAATCTATTGTGTTTGTTTTTCTGATAGATCAAAAATAAATTAAGTATTTTTTTTATTTTTGGCTTCCACCTAGTTTCAAATTAATGTTATATTAATATTAATTTATTACGAGTGATTTTTTCAAGCATACAGTAAAAATATAAAAACATTAAAAACTTACTTGATAAAAGGTGGGATTGATGTTCAAATTGTCGGAAGAAGAGCCTTGTGTTGTGAATTGTTTACCAATGCAGGTCAGCTCTCCACAGTGCTACATGGACCTCGGATTTTTACACTACTATGTGGCACTCACATCCACCGTTGATCTCCTCCCACCCCACCCCATCAGAAAAACAGAGGGTCTGTTGTAAAGAATGGACCAACCACAGCAAGTTGACACATGGGTGGTGTCAACATTTGGGGTCAAAAACCGGAGGATATCTATCATTTTCGGTCTGCTCTGGCATATTTATAGGTGGGAATTAAGTGTTTGGCCCTCACCTCACTCCTTCTTACTCTTATGGCCTTGGGCTTAAAGCCCATTTAAAAATTCTTGCACCTATTATATTGAAATAAACCTTAAAAAAGAAGAAGGGTCATATGAACAAATATCAAATTATTCGTATTTTTAGAATTTTTTATTCCTTAAATGATTTTTATTTTTATTCTTATTTGTGTGTAGATATTATCCACAATTTTTTTTTAAAGTACAACTATGATTCAAAGCAATTTTTTTTAGTGTGCAAATATTATCCACGATTTTTTCGGTGTGCAGCTATTATCCACGGTGTTTTTCTAGTGAGCAACTATTATCACAATGTTAATTAACCTTTCATAATGGTTTATACTATAATACGTACATTAAATAAGTTTATAAAACCATTTTTTAAAGATGAACAAACACATTGATATGAAGTTGTGTAGAAAATATCCACCACTAGAATCCGTGCAGGAAATATGCACAGCTAGAATGTGTGCAGGAAATATTCACAATTGTTTCAGGGCCAAGAGGATGATTTGCATAATTATTTGTATGACCCCGGGGCCAAAAGAGTAAGACACATGTTTTCTAGGGTCATAATAATAATTAACCTTATTTATAGACCCCCCATGTACGAAATATTGAAGTCGATTAGGCTAACCCCTATGGGCTAGATTAGACTGCTAGATTGGCCAAAAAGTGTTGCAAATCAAGAAAAAAGTGTGGGGAAAGAGCTAACACTCTATCTGGCTACTTCTCTCTCCTAGCAACTGCTCGCAGTCCAACTATCAGCGAGATTGAAACGCTGAATCATTCAGCGCTGAAAAAGTGGTCCCAAAGCTAAACGGTTCAGCGTTCGGTGAATATTTTAGGGCATTATTTCACTAACGCTGAATGGAAACGCGCTACATTTCCATCTGTCATATCACACACTCAGTCGCTATCATCTCACTAGACTCATTTGTATACCCTCTCTCTATGTTCTCCGTCTCTCTCTATCCCTATAGTCTTTTAATTACCAAGTACTGTACGTACTAGTTGTTTATTCATTTTTTTCCATTTGTTCTTCCTAGTGGACCTTTAAGAATTATTTGTTCATTCATGCTTCACTCTAACTGTTACTGTTTATTAATTCCTTTTTTTAACTTACATGTATGATTCTCTTATGTGACAGTAGAAATTTGACTATGCGCGCTGAATGGTTCATCGCCGTCAACTTGTTTGACTGGTCAAACGCTAAATGGTTCAACGTTTCACTGCTAGATTCGCCATCCCATAGGACTTAGGAGGTTGCCCATGATGACGTGGATGGCTAATCTAGCAGCTAGATATTTAGCCCATAGGACTTAGCCTTAGGATTTGTGTTTCCTAGTCCAAAACGGAAAACCAAAACCCGATTTCTTAGTCTAGTCAACTTCGAATTAACAAACATTTTTATCGTTCAAAATCTCAATGAGGGAAGTTTTTTTTTTTTTGAATCAAGCAGCACGGTGGCCAAACATGTGGCGTTTTGTGACGTCACACCACAGAGGCCGATGGCCAAACCAACCCATCTGGTCATATTCAGTTTGCAACTGAAAATGCTGCGGGAAAGGCAGTATTCGGCATTTTATACTTAACCCTTTAAATTAAACTCTGAAATTGGGATTACAATTGTTTGAGGTTAGTAGAACTAGTTCTTGAAAGTAATTATCAGACTGGAAAAGAATTAAAAACCTCTGGATGTCGAACAACAACCTCTCATCGTCCTTAATTCATGAAGCTAACACAACTTAAGATCTTCCTACCATATGCATGTATATTCCCGCTTTAAGGTTCTCCGCCAAACCCTGTAGCATCAAAAGTGACATGAACCTCATCTTATCGGGTAAAGAATCATGTCTGTCTATTGTACGCCCTGTAGCATGCATCAAAAAGCTTATTATGAATCTAGAAATCTATTTTGAGCATATAATACAGATGACGAGAGTTAACAGCAAAAACACTTGGATAGAACATCCAGAAAAGATGTAATTAAAGTTTTGAATGTGAATCAGGATATGCAATTGTAAAAAATCTTTTCAGTTTGTTGTTATCTTGGAATGGTCTGTGACTGTACAATGAAGTAATCCCCATGGGAGTGATAATTCCCAGTGGTTTAAACTTCATGAAAGCTTAAAATTGCTCGAGCTGCATAGAATAAGGGGTTCTGAAGGACTTCCCAGGTTCCAATTTGGTTGAAATAGATGGTAAGGAGAGTTTTTGGTTCTGACAAATCTCATCCTTTGTCTGATTTTGTATGTGATACCATGGGCAGTGAATGCTAACCTTTTGGTGTCTAGGTAGCTCAAGATAATATGATGGACCTGCAGCTCTTTGTACCCCGTCTCTCGCGAATTCCAACTTGTCCCCATCTCTCGTGGATTCCATCTAGTCCCAAAACTGGAGGGGTCAAGGTTGTGAGTCTGTTACAGACAGGTTAACCTTACATGAAACTTGACCGACCTCTGGTACGCCTTAGTTGAGGTAATAAAAGGTCCCAGCAGCTTTTTGCTCCTTGTCTTTTGTGGATTCCAACTTGTTAATCCCCGGCCTGAAATTTGTAGGGTTGCATCTAAATGCGATATCCAATTGCTGCACATTATTAAGACCAAAATGTAGTAATTGGTAAGAAGCATTAATCTTGGATCAAAGAAGTGTGCAGAATCAAAAGAACGCCTACAGAGTACCCAACACTATCAGCATATATATTACTGTGGTTGCTTGACATTTTCTCTTGTTTCTTTTTCAGTCTAAAACATGTCAGTTTCTTTTGCTAGTGGTGTGCTGTTATCCCAAACCATTGGGAATAGAACCATATAACTTGATCTAGAAATATCTAAAGCAACTTAACAAGATAGAAATGCAACTTACAGATAGGAAAAGGTTCACCCCTGTCAACAAAGACTGAGGAGCATTGGCAGTAGAATCAATAGATGGTCTCCCCTCAAACACAATCACCCTATCAGCATGATATGTCGCCATTATGAAATCATGCTCAACGACAAAAGCAGTCGTCTTTGCATGGAGGATAAACCTCTTAATGACTTTTGGTGCAACAATACGCTGCTCTGAATCAAGATGCTCGTCTATCAGATATATATCCGCACGCTGCATTAACCATAAACACAATTTGTAAAATTGTAATGAATCGCCCTTATTCAAATTATAAAATCAATTCAATTTTCTGTGTCAGTACCGACCAGTCATACTAAAACAAACTCATGAAAGCCATTATAACTGGAAATGAAGATCAAATTAAGATAATAAATAAGAATACAGACCTTTCCAAGGAAAAAACATAATGCAGCTCTTTCCCGCTCTCCACCTGAGAGATTCTTAACTTGCTAATCCATTAATTGCTCAATTTGGAGTGGTTTCATGACATCTGACACAAACAGAGGATACATGCACGCATCACGGATTCTTTTGTGCAGATCTCCTGGGGTTTGTAAGACACATTAAATTCAGGTATTTCTACATCTGAATTATCCACCTCGTCGGGTTTCAATAAACCAGGCTGTATATAGTTGTAGCAGTGATTAAGAAATCCACGCCTTATTTTGAACTCATAAAAGATATGTCTCTACACAATCAAGAATAGTCATGCACACATAGAATAAAGGATCTAGAAGCCATACCAGCATGCGAATAAAGGTTGTCTTTCCTGTCCCATATTCACCCAGCATAACAACAATTTGAGAATCAGTGAATTCTCCCTCCATGATATGAAGCTTAAAATTTCCTTGAGTTTTACTCACTGTATGGTATTTTTATCGTGCATACGAATGAATTACTTCTGCACTTGAATATTTCCTAGAAGTAGACGGCAGCTCTTGAATTGGGTAGTCAATGCTTGCGTCATTCCAACCATGACTGTAAAAATCGAACTTTCATCAATACAACAGTAGAAGAAAATAATGTCACGTATTCTATGTAAACAGAACTGAAGTACAACAGAAGCAACTATCGAACTCGAATTTGGAAAATACTAGAAGGATTTCTTCACAACAGGAATGTGCAAACACAATTGGATCCATGTCTTTTCCGAAAATCTTAGAATATGAAAAGTGCTGGCATGGAAAAGAAGAGGATCAAAACAAAGTGTGTAAGGTAAATTATTGTAGAAGCTAACTAAGCCAAAGTGTGTAAGGTAAATTATTTTAAAGCTAGTCTTGTGAGGTACAAACACATGATTTTGCAGAAAGAATGAAATCTATCTCCCAACAATTGGTCTACGGGTTTATTTGATGGTTAAATTAATCCGAGAAGCTTCATCTGGCCTTCACAGCCACTCTTACAGCTCGTTTCTCCCGCTGTTTGCGGGTTAATTGTTGGAATATTTTCAACTGTGCTATCCAAGGGGGTCTCAGGCGTAGCCCTCAGTTATGGTCGACCCGACTGTCGTCAGTCGTGGGCCTCAGGAGACCGCCCCTGGTGGGGGTCTAGGGGGGGTGAAGCTATGTTGTCTGCATGTTATATTTTGAATAGAGTTCCTTTGAAAAAGAAGAATGTTTCTCCTTATGAATTGTGGTTTAAGAGGAAACCAAACTTGAAGAGACTTAAAGTCTGGGGTTGCTTAGCATATGTTCCGAAAGCTCCGATCCTAAAAGACCAAAACCGGAAACAGGGCTTATAAATGTGCTTTTGTGGGATACTCTCTTAATAGTATCACCTACAGATTTTTAATCCTCGACACTTTTGAGATTATAGAATCTGTAGATGTGGAATTCTTTGAGAACTTAAATAGGAACAGTTCTCAAATGCAACCCATGGAGAAATCATTATTACCTAGTCTAGAATCAAGAGACTAATGAGAATGATGATCATTCTGCTCCTATTCGATACATGGAGGATACTTCAACCCATAGAAGATATCGAACCTAGAAGGAGTAAGAGAGCAAGAATAGAGAAAAATTTTGGTCCAGACTTTATAACATATCTTGTAGAAGGTAATAAGAATAGGATTCTTAGTGTTACCAAATATGTTATGCATGTTGATGATGACCCTAAAACTTATGCTGAGGCTATGAGTTCCAAATATGCTAGTTTTTGGAAAGAGTCTATCAATGATGAAAAGAATTCTCTTTTGACCAACGGTACTTGGATATATTGTGATTTACCTCCTGGCGTAAAGCCTATTGGATGTAAATGGATTTTCAAGAGAAAGATGAATGCCGATGGTTCCATTGATAAGTTCAAAGCCATATTAGTTGCTAAGGGTTATAAGCAAAGACATGGAATTGATTACTTTGATACATATGCTCCTGTTGCTCGCATCTCATCTATTCGTTGTTTAATAGCACTTGCTTCTATTCACAAGTTAATTATTCATCAAATGGATGTCAAAATCGCCTTCCTAAATGGAGATTTGGGAGAAGAAATATATATGGAACAACCTGAAGGTTTCATATTGCCAGGCCAAGAAAAGAAGGTTTGCAAGTTAGTAAAATCTCTTTATGGCTTGAAGCAAGATCCCATGCAATGGCATGAGAAGTTTGACAAAGTGGTTTTGTCATATGGTTTTGTGGTGAATGATGCGGATAAATGTATCTATAGTAAGCATGATAGTTCTGGATGTGTAATTCTCTGTTTGTATGTTGATGATATGCTTATTTTTGGATTTGACATATCTGTTGTGGAAGAAACAAAGAAGTTTCTTAGCTCTAACTTTGATATGAAGGATTTAGGAGAGGCTGATGTAATCTTGGGAATTAAGATCCTAAGAAAGGGAAATGAGTTGGCTTTAACCCAATCTCATTATATTGAGAAATTTCTCAAGAAGTATGGTCACTTTGATGACAATCCAGTACCTACTATTTTAGACCATACTATCAAGTTAAAGAAGAACACCGGACGTACTCATGCACAACTTGAGTATTCCAGTGTCATTGGAAGTATTATGTATGCTATGCATTGCACAAGACCGGACATAGCCCAAGCCGTGGGAGTGTTATGTCATTTCTCAAGTAATCCAGGATATGAATACTGGAAAGCAGTTTCAAGAGTTATGGCTTACTTGAAAGGTACAATGAATTTTGGCTTGCATTACCAAGGCTATCCCGCTGCACTAGAAGGGTACAACGATGCTAACTAGAACGATGTAGAGGCCAAGTCCAAATCAACGTCTGGATGGATCTTTACATTAGGGGGTGCCGTGTCTTGGAGTTCCAAGAAGGTGATTTGTATTTCGATTCAACAATGTTGTCGAATTAATAGCCTTAACGAGATGCTTGTAAGGAGGCGAATGGCTTAGGAACCTACTTATGGAAATTCCATTTTGGAAGAAGCCAATTCTGGAGGTCTTGATTAATTGTGATAATCAAGCTACTATCTATAATGTATCAAATAAGACTTATAATGGAAAGTCAAGACATGCAAGTCTTAGACATCAAATGGTTAGGAAACTACTCAAGATGGGAGTGGTTACGGTTAACTTTATTGAATCAAAGAGGAATTTGGCAGACCCATTTACGAAGAGTCTACCAAGTTCGGTGGTTTCAATAAAAAGTAAAGAAATGGGACTAAGGTCTGTGAAAGAAGTTTGATCTCCCATAGCGAAACCCAACCTATGTTTTGAAAAAGATAAACAAGGTTCAATGTGGTACCAACAAGTTATGGATGTAGATTATGGAGCACTAATATAAAACTTCCCATTTCTAATTAGTGCTGGGTTCTGCAAGAAAATAGGATGGATATAAATCCTTAATGAGTCTGTGATTAGTAAAAGGTGTATCGCAGAAACACCTTCGAGACTTACCTATATGAGTATGGAAATCAAATTCGTTTCCTAAGAGAAGAAGACCGTTCTCTAAAGAAGACTCATGAATCAAGGATATAAACACATGGCCATTAACGTGCTTGGCTACAAAACACATGATTTATGAAATCAATATGTGTGGAGACTCCGGTTTTATCATAAGGGATACTTGGTTCAAGACTGGTTTCACCATAGAATCTCGATAAGGCTTTGAGTTTCTTACACTAAGTGAAGGTTCAAATCCAAAAGATACCTATCATTTATGTGTTGATTTCAACGATGATGCTTAGTCTCAATTGTGCTTGAACTACGTTGGCTTGATCCCACTCGCACGTAGGCGATCACTTCGGTGATGCGATTCTGATTTAAAAGTTTTTAACTTTGTTTTATGGTTTTGAAAATAGGGGGAGAATGTTGGAATATTTTCAACTGTGCTATCCAGGGGGGGGGGTCCTGGGGGGCGTAGCCCCCAGGCTGTGGTCGACCTGACAGACGCCATTGATGTATGCTGATGAAGAGACTCATCGTTTCGTGAAGAGATGCGAAAACCTGTATAAATAGCATCTCCCAAAACTCGTTTGAAACATCATCAAAAATCCTTCTCTGTTTTCTCTCTTAAACAAAGCATCATCAGAACTTTTGTTTACATGTGTTCTTGATTGGATCAAGGGGTACAAACCTTGAAGTCAATTTCTGTTGTAGGGCTTTCATTGTATCCTGAAGGCATTATTTCACATACAAATCGTATGAGCCTTGAAAGCTTTTGAGTACAACAATTTCTTTGTGTTTATTTCATCCTCTATTTGAACCCATTTTCCAACATTAACTTCTTCTCGGCTTGACAAATTTCTTCTTCTCTGATTTTCCACCAGAACTATCCTTGCCTCCTGCCATTTTTTCTTTCTTTCTCTCTATTGCTCTCAAACCAGATGAACAAATAAGGGTTAGTTTTTATGGTGGAGAGTTAGATACATATTTTACCTATTTTACCCTTTTAGTATCTCTTTTATTCCTACCCCTAGCCCTATGGGCTTTCATTTGCGCTCAGGTTTACTCTTAAACCCACGCTAAATTTAAATAGGCTCGGCCCATTTTACGGATTTCCGTTCTTTACAAAAATTGTTTACAATGGTTGGAATCGAACCCTTGACCACACATATGTCGTCATGTGCCAATTAGAAGAAACACGCGCAACCACTACATCGAGCAGTACTTTCTTTTCTTAATTTTACTTAATCTCCACATATTAATGATCGACCGCCCCTTAGAGCAACCGCAAAGGGTGCGAGTATACCCAAAAATCAAACGACTAAATTTGAGTTTAGTCCGTAGTGTGACGCTATGGGAGGCGAGTATATTTAGTCGAGTGGAGGTATAATCTTCGTTTTGCTGTGGAGCGTAGTTATAAAGTGCGTCCCGTTCAGGCATTGATATAGTTTACGCTTGTTGTGTGGCGTTGGTAAATATTACGCGCGGTGTGGGGCGTTCATAAAGTTTACGCCGGGAGAAGGGGCGTACGTATAATCAACGCTCGATGGGGCGTACGTAAAATAATCGCCTGATGCCAGGCGTAAGTATAATCAACGCCCGATAGGGCGTTTGTAAAATAACCGCCTGATGCCAGGCGTTTGTATAATCAACGCCCGATGGGGCGAACACTTCAACTACGCTTGAATGAGGCGTTTATATAAACTCCGCCTAGCTACACACTTTCGCTGCACGTGTGGCATTTTAGCCCAGGCGAACATTATACCTCCACGTATAGCCCACGTGTTGTGTTTAACCCTAATATTCTCCGCCGTCTTCTTTTCTTTTCTACCTCTTTCTTTCTACCGATCCAAACACAGCTTCTACCATCACAGTGACGAGCAGGAAGAAAAAAAAGAAAACCAAGATACTTACCAACCTCAGCATCCGGGTTACACAAGAGGTATGTTTTTTCTTAATCTTTTCTGTTTTATCTATATTCTTGAATAATTAATTTAGGGTTTTAGTTTGTTAAAATTAGGTTATGGATTTTTCGTAATTTGTGGGTTATAGATTTTTTTAAATTTGTGGGTTTAAATTTGTTTATACACGAGTACAAAATTTGTGGGTTTTATTAGTTTGTTAAAATTAGGTTATAGAATTGTCAAATTTTTAGAAATTTTGAGAAACATGTACAGGACTTAATTTGTGGGTTATATGGATTATAATTCGTGGTGCTCGTGGTGCCATTGTAAGCGAAACGGTGAAAATTTTCTAAATAATTTGGAAGACGAAATATACTGCTTTTTCTTGTTCTTGTTCTGATAGATAGTTTGAAGTAGTAGTTGTGGGGAAATGTTAAATGAATTCATCTCTATATATACATGTGAATAGAAATATTTAATCTTTCAAATTTCCAACTTTCAAAAATATCTTTCAAACGTTCGAAAATTATCTTTCAAACGTTCCCAACGTTCCAAAATATCCAACGTTCGATTTTCTTCAACGTTTGAAAATTACAAATTGAAAATTTCAAACGGTATGAAACAACGTCAGAAAAAATTTTCTCAATATGGGGCGGAGGTATTACGTTCGCCTGGCATCAGGCGTGAACTTTATGAATGCCTGATTGAGACGTTAACTTTACGAACGCCTGATGCCAGGCGTTAACTTTACGTTCGCCTCAATGGGCGGTGTGTATATCAACGCCTGATCCCAGGCGTAAACTTCAGCAACGCTCCATCGGGCGTACATTCAGCAACGCTCCATTGGGGCGTAGTTTATATACACGCCTGTTCGTGGGATGAAGATTATATAACCGCCCGTTGACAAACGAACATTATACCAACGCTCGACTATATTTGGGTTTAGTCTTAGTCCCAGACCAAATATAATCTGAGATTTGGTTTTGGTCCGACTTTTAGTCGATAGTCTGTCCCGCTGTGTCTCGTTTTTTTACCAAATAAATAGGTTTAATCGCGCACTGTGGTTGCTCTTAGACTCCACAAAACCGACTATCTCATGAGAACCCGGGGCTCATGGATGTTCGACAGCTAACCAAGCATTGAAATTTGAAATTATAGTCATCCAACAATATGGTAAAAAGTTGGGTAGCATTGACACGTACACAACACAACGGGACGGGGATATGGATAAATTCTCAAAATATTAGGACGATGACGCGGATATGTAATTTCTCAACAACATTAATATATTGTTAATAAATAACAAATTTGCATAAGAGGCATAAGAGCAAAGTATTTATATCAGATAAGTACAATTGGGTCTCTATACATGATATCATATGGACCACAAAAATGATCAAGAAAATAGTTTGTTATAATACTTAGCATACTACATGTACATGTGCACAGGAAACACACAAATTTAACTAGGTAATACAAATACTAATTACATTTATTTGATTTATATGTAACAGAATCCGCAAATAACGCAGCCATGACAAGGAAAATTGACAAACAAAATCATTTAATCGAAGATTTTTGTACGGGGTTGTGAAGAAAAAGGACATCAAATCCACTTGGAAGTAAAAATATGTTACAAAGTGATTACAAGACTCTCTTCATCTTAAATCTTAAATTTTGATTATGACATTGTATTATTTAGAATATAAAGGTAAGTTCGTCAAAACGGGATCGGGAGAAAATAACAGAGTTTATTTTATAAAATAACTGGGCTAAATCGGGATCAAAAGATTCTGTTCTTATATATAGAGGTTATTTATATACATGGGTTGCATGGACACGGACACGGGACACAATTACGACACGATACAGATACGGCGACACGCCAAATCTCAAAAACGAGGGTTACGGCCACACGTTTAATAGATATTCAAAAATTCCAAAAATTCAAATACCTTGAGTGCATAACATAAGAAATCCTTTAACAATGAATAATAAAACCTAAGAACTATAATACATTTGAGGAGGAAAAACTCATAGTCTTAAATTTTGGCATTAATTCTCATAGAGTGAAAAAAAACTCCCGGAAAAAATTTAACTCTCATGATTGTCTTCAAGGTTCGATCTTCATCAAATCATCGAATGTAGCACTCACCACTTTCCGGTTCATCAAGTGAAAGATCCGCAATCTCAAGTATCCCACCGACGCCCATAGTATCAAATGTATCACCTGCAATATTCCACATTTGTGTCTCACCAAATCGCATAGTGTGGATCTCTGTGTGATAGAAGGTGAAGGTTTGAATGCACAAACACTAGATCTTCTCCCGCTTTGGTGTTATCTTGTTTCTCTTTAAAGAATTAATGAAGCCAAATGAGCTCCAATTTCTTTCACAACAAGAAGAGGAAGTAGGCTGTACAAGGACTCTGAAAGCTAATTTCTGCAACATAGCAGTAGGCGTACCATAAGTAACCTACCACACAATTGGCTCCATAGACCATCTATAACTTATGCAATTAGCAGCCCTAAATTCTCTCATTCCGGAAGAAAAAATAGCAAATTCAGTGTTCACTCATCTTAGTTGTTCCCCTTCAAAGTATCTCTCGAAGCATAGGCGCCTTTGTTGTGATATATCATCGTCAAGATGCAGAGCAATGCGACCAGGAGATCCATTAAGTCATTCCTGGCTATAATACCTGCAATTTAATCATTAACATAAGATGTATTAAAATACTTGATTATAATAAAATTAAAATAAATAAGATGGGCGGGCAGTAGAGGTACCTGGGATTTAAAGAGTGAGCTAAACTGTGGTTGCAGGAAATCCTACAACCACATCCCAATGAATTAAAGAAGATTTTAAGTGATCATAATGGAATATTTCTATTAAAATCAAGAGTTACAATCGATTACAAGTATTACAATGACTTTAATTGCTCTCCAAACAAACTTTCTCTCTCCTAGTTTCTTGTCTAACCCTTACTAAAGAATCCTCCTACATGTGATGAACTCTTTCATTTATATATGATTCCTCATAATGGATGACAGCTAAGAGGTCCACTATTTTCGGAATCAATGTGTGTTACATTCGCTCATGTACACTCACTCATTCTCGCACAGCTTATACTTCACATAGAACATCACACTTTACTCGTGACTTTGCTGAGATCATCCAGTACGTCACCTCAACTTCGCTGTGTGCGATAGCCCTCGCTTATGTTAGATAATCTTTACTTCGCATGTTTACTAATATGTGCGATATTCCATTCCTACATTTTGCCTCTTCTCATTTCGCTTATTCTATAGAGTGAGCGATATGAGAAACCTCTATCCTATAATATCGTATAAGCTTGTCTTTTCACATTTTACCTTGCCAACGATTTTCCGGAATTCAAGTTCATCTATTCGCACGTGTCGATCCTTCTCCTTTTTTACCGGTTCAAAACCTTTTATAACCAGTCATCTCTCCCATCTATTTATTGATTTCTTTTAGGAAGAATAACCTTTTATTTTCTTCTCTTCTTCCCATCTACTTAGTCTTTCTTCCTCTATTTATTGTCGTTGTTTGCTTTCTGTTGTTGTTCTTCTGCTTCTACTACTACCATGAATAAAAATGCAAAGTTTGTTTTCCTCTTTCAAGATTTATCCTTTTATTCTTCTGATAATCATGATTCTTGATTATAACTGTTATCTTTTTAATTAACCTAATTCCCATACTATTGCAGGAAAAACTTTTGTTTAAACGCCCTCAGGATAACCGTTCAAAACCCTAATTCTTCTTCAGACGATACGAATAAAGAATCTCAGAAGAGGAAAACTTCGCACAACAAAGAAGTAAGAAATATTCAATTTTTACTAAACAATATTGTTGCCTCTATTTCTTATCTACTTTGTTTTCGCAGGCTTCCGATTGTGAGATGGGTGGTGGTAAGAGACCAAAGACTAAGAAAGCTCGCAAGCCTACTGATAATTAATTCAAATCTTTCTATCCTTGATTTTGATGTCGCAGACGTCACCCCTTTAGCAACAATTCAAACTTCTGATACTAATGCCTCTGTCACTCCTATTCAAACTTCTGATGCGAACGCTACTGTTACCCTTGAAGAATTTTTTCCTGGTGAAAAGGAAACTGCTGTTGATCAAGGGATGAAAGATGCTTCTACTATTGCCTCTGCAAATTTATTGGATGCGAATCAAACTTCTTCTTCATTTAATACCGATTCACATCCAAATTCTGCTGATGTATCTGTCCCTATAGATTTCACTATTCCTTCTCCTCCTATATCCATCCCTTCTTCTTCATCTTCTTCTCTTTTATTAAATTCCATTTCTCTTAGCAAAAAAGCTTTGGATAGTGTGAACTTCGCTTCTCAAACTCTGTCCGACATCATCAATTTTGCGCAATCCTCTACTAGTGACCCTTGCAAACTTCGCATTTGCTTTTCTCTAAATAAACTTATGTGCGAATTTCCCTCTGATAGAGCTACAAGAGATGTGATCCATTCTCAGATTAATCCAAGATTCCATACTGCTCTAGATGTATTTATAAGTACCTTTTCTCATGTTTTTGCTCAACTTTAATATCTTAATCTCTTATCCTTATCTTCTTTCTTCTTTAGGATTCTCATCGTCGAATGATTCTAGGCGAAAAGCGTTTTGAATCTAGCTTCTCTCAATTGGAACTTTCGCAACAAAATGCTTCTTTAGAGAAGGAAGTCCATAGATTGAAAGTGGAACTTCAAGAGGTCCAGAAGCTGAGGGGAGAACTTCAAGTTGCAAATCTTGATGCTGAAAACGTTCGCAATCGAAACCAAGAACTTAGAGGTAACTTTTTATCTTTTACTTATTGTACTCTATGATATATTTCTTTGCTTACCCACATTCCTTAAATTTCTTCATGTATTTATTAAGATTTAAGCCAGAAGCGAGTTATGGAGAGATATACTTTTCAATTTCTTGCTGAGGATACTCAAGCGAATAACGACAAGTTGCAGAATCAATTAAATCAATTAAACAATCAACATTCATATTCACTTGATCAGATTAATAATCTAACCCATGAAAATAACCATCTCATTCAAGAAATTGAAGTATTAAATAGTCAAATATCCCACTTTTCTAAATTGTCACGTAATGTTGATCTAATACATGAAACCTTGTCGTAAGAAAATCATACCCTTTCTAAAGGAGAAGCATTCTTTCTTAAGCAAAGAAGCGATGTTTTCGCACCAATATTCAATTCTTCAGAAAATAAATGAAGATCAAGTGCGAGCTCTTCGCTCACTTGAAGTATAGCATGAGATATCGCTTAAGGAATTAAAGACCCAGAATGAAAACATCATTCAAAGTAAAATAAGTTTGATCACAGAAGAATCGCCTTCAAGAACAATATGATCAATTAAAGCACTCCCATGATGCTCTTAAGAAAAAGAATAAGTCTTTCTCTGCTAATGAAAAGAAGATTCGATCCCGTATAAATGGTTCAGTTGGTGATGGATTTGATAAAGCTTGGAAACTATGAAGAATAACACCCTTCTTCTTTCTAAATTCTGCGAAGGTAGTCAGCTAGAGTTGACTGCCTCATTATTCTTTAATCATTTTTTGAACTTTGTTGATGTGAATTTGATTTCCAACTTATGATAATATATTACTCTCTACAGATTCTGAAAGGTCATATCAATCTACCATTGCTCAGTTGAAATCTAATTTAGCCAAAGTTCGCAAGGATCGTATGAACCTGGAAGCGTCTCGTGCGAACCTTGAGATTTCTCCCCTCAGCTTCTCGAGATAGAGCGCGAAGAAGACTCGCACATCAACAGAATATTTTGGAGATCAATGCTAGAAACCTTGAAAGGGGAGCTATTCGCAAGGCTCATGCTACTGCTCAATCTGTTGTTAACGGAAATTTTCTGAGCAACTCTCTTCCTGCAGTAAATATCCCTCCTCTTAATGTAAGCGAAGATGAAGAATATCCCCGAACCTGATAGTGACTATGAGTTTGTGAGTGATGATGAGAAGGATCAGGAGGATGAAGAGGATCTACTCGAGAAAGACAAATATGTTGGTGAGACTAATGCGGAAGCTGAGAATCCTGGACCCAATACTGATGCTGAGAAGTCTTTGGTCGAACAAAAGGCTAGTTTGGTATTGCTGTGAATTTTAGAAAAGCGCTTTTCTGTTGTGCTGTGCTATGCGTTGATGTGCTGTGCTATGAAAATAAATCTGCATGACGTTTGGTAAACTATAATTTAAAAAGCACCGTGCAATTAACAAACTGTAAATTCTGTTTGGTAAACTGGTATTTAAAAGTGCTGGTGATGTAGTTAATGACGAAAATAGACATATTTCAAAAATTAGTTTTAATACAACTTTATTATAATAAATTATATTTCTAATTTTAATATATTTAATAAAATATAAGTAATATTTTTTTTTTTAATTGTTTTTATTATTTAATTAAAAAAATTTATGATTATGGTTTTCTATGAAAATATTATTATTTTGAAGAAAAAAAATTCAAAAAAAATATTTATTAAATTTATAATTTTTTTTCATTTTTCATTTTTCATTTTGATATTTATTAATTTTATTATTATTTTATATAATAAATTTAATTATTATTTTATTTATTATTTTAAATAAAAAATAAAAAAATAGAGAAATAAAATTAAATTAGGATTATAACGTCAAATGTACAATATTTGATGGTAAAACTTGTCTTTATAATAAATTAACAAGGTTAAAATAGAGAATCAGTTAAATCGAATTATGTGGGTCCACAGCTTCTGCTTTTCTTGCTTTTAAAAGCTAGTGCCGAGTAGCTTTTAAAAGCAGGCCTAAAATGAAAGTGCTTCTCTCCAAAAGCACTTTGAAAATTTTTTACCAAACACAATTTTTGGTAAAAGTTTGTTACAAGTTTGTTACAAAGTGCTTTTGGTTGAAAAAAATCAATCCCAAACGGGGCTAAAATGTAGCCGCTGAACATGTTTATAGTTTTCTCTTTTTATCCAAATCTTGTTTACCACAAGAAAGATAATATATTTTTGTTTCAATTCCCATACTTGCCTCTTATTATATTTCTTGTATAAAACAAGTGTGCGATCTAATGAATTTTGAATTTCCTGCAAAACAATCGTTAGTTTATATATGCTTTCTCATGAGGTCTTATTTTGCCTTCCTATGTAAAGGTCTTACCTTTCCTTATTTCTATGCGATGAGATCGCAGGCGGTCTTTACACTATAGTGTATCGACCCATTGATCTCATCTTATCTTTTTCTTGTATTATTTTCTCTTCAGGTTTTATCACATAAATATGATAAGTCTTAATACTCCCATGAGTAAAAAGTCTTATGACATTTACGTCTTTTGACACAATTCAGCTCCCTAATGGAGGGTGTCGTCCTCATCTTCCCCCGATTGCCCCTTCAAGGAAGCTTACCTCTACCGGGTTAAGGATACGGCTCTTCCCATCCGGTAATTCAACAACAGTTGATTTCACGGTCTCACATCCCACTACCGATAAGGTTTATGAATGCGAGACCGCACCTTAAGTGGGGGTATCTTCGGATCGAGTGCATCATAGTCCGGACTTGTCAAGAGTGGCAAGGTACGCTCCAGACGCCCCGGGAACTCTTGACTCAACCGTGTACCTCGACGCCCTGATCGAGTTTCTGCACTCCTTATGGGAGACTTTATCACCTTAGTCTCTCAATCTAAGATTATTATCTTAGACTAAAAATTTAAGGTACCTCTCCCGGATGGGCATTTTCGTTTGTTCTCACCCCAAATCTCCATGACTCAAGTTCCAGGGTCGATGTTGCTTTCCCTTGAGTCATGCTTTCTAGGTTTCTCCGACTATGACGTGCGATAGGTATTACTTTTTTGCCTCTTGCATGTATGCGACCTAGGTTGCACGCCACGTTCGGATTCCTAGCCAATCTGATTAAAATCATTTTTGTTGCCTTTTATTAAGGTCTTATTACAAGGTCTTACATTTGTCTGTTTCTTTAAAAAAAAAAAAAAAATTGTATATGAGCGCAATTTTCAAACTTGCTTATTGAATCAAATATTATATCCTTGTTCAGAGATGTGAATTCATATCCTTTACTCCGCACATGTGTTAACTTGTGCGATGCACTTCGCAAACTCATATGGATAATATATCTTCAAATATTGTCTATTCCAAGGAAGATCCAATTTTCGACCTGTATTCCTTCCGTCTGGATCCATTAACTCATAAGATCCATTTCCAACTATCCTTTTTATTATATAGGGCACCTCCCACTTCTTTTCCAATTTCCCATCTCCTCCTTTCTGATATACTGGGATTTCTCGCAGCACTGGTTGAAACTCTCTTATTTTAACACGTTTGTTGTATTCTCGAGCCAGTCTTTTTTGATAATTATCCATATGCTTCAAAGAGATCTTCCTTGCTTCTTCTAGATCATCGAGTTTTTTTAAAATCAGATCTGCATTTAGATTCTTTTCCCAAGCTTCTTTCTTTGTTGTTAGAATGATAACTTATGTTGGTAACACTGCTTCCACTCCATATGTCAGACAAAAAGGTGACATTCTTGTCGCTTCTCTCCTTGTTGTCCTGTAAGCCCATACTACATTATGCACCTGTGAGCACCATCCCTTGTTATGCCCTTCTAATTTCTTCTTCAAGTTGTCTGCGATGGTTTTATTTGTCGCTTCTACTTGTCCATTGCTTTGTGGATATAAAGGAGTTGATTTTCCGCTTTGAATTTTGAACGCATTAAGCAACATTTCTATATTCTCACCCTCAAACTACTTTCCATTATCGGATACCGATTGTCTTTGGAATGCCAAATTTGCATATAATATTTTCAAAGATAAATGTGAAGATGTCCTTATCACGGATGTGTTGAACCGATTTAACTTCAAATTTCATTTTGTAAAATAGTCTCTGCATTGCGACAATTAAGTATCTCTTTTGTCATGTTCCTGGTATAAATGGTCCAACAATGTCGATTCCCCATTTTCCAAAGGGCCACACATTTGTTGATGTATTTAGCATCGCTCCAGGTGCATGTATCTTCTTTCCATGACGTTGACATTCTTCACATCTCCTTTAGACTTGTTTTGTATCCTCATGCATGTATGGCCAATAATAGCCTTGTATCTTTGCTCTGTATGCAAGTGATCTTCCTCCACTATGATTACCCGCATTTCCATAATGTAATGCCTTTAAGATTTCTATTCCTTCTTTTCGCGTAAGACATCTGAGCGAGGGTCCAAGAATAAATTCCATCTCTTAATTCATAATTTGTCGCACGACTTTTTAACTTGTGTGCCTCCAACCGTTTTCTTGGTACTTATCCCTTCTCTAGATATAAATGCATCTCTGTTCTCCAATCCTTATCTTCGCTTTCGTTTTCTTCTTCCATATTTTCTATTGTCATTACCTTTGTTTGTGTTTCTTCTCCTTTATCTATAAATGGTAAATAGAGTGTTTTTATTTTTATGTGTCTTACAACTGGGTCTATTAACATGGAAGGTATGAAGGATAATGTATCTACAAGTCTATTGTCTTTTCTGCCTATGTGTCTCCAACTTAGTTTTGGAATTCGCACCTCTAAATCCAAGACCAATTTTTTATATTTTTGCAAAGATGGTTCATTTGTACTATACATTCCTTCGATATGACGAATCACCAACTGTGAATCACTAGTGAGTCTCGCATCTTTTATCTTCATTTCAATTTCTAGTCATAGTGCATGCACAACTGCTTCATACTCAGTTTCATTATTTGTGGATGCGAAATCCAATCTGAATGAATAAGCCATTCTCGCTCCTGTAGGTGAAATGAATACAATACCGATCCCATTCCCTTCTCCATTGGATGATCCATCGATTATTATCTCCCATGTATTTGGATTTCGATTAGTTAATAAATCTTTAGGATTCCCAAGTTCTTCATCCACATCCATCATTTCTTCAACATACTCATCTTCTTCCAATGGAAATTTTGCGAGAAATTCTGCGATAACCTGTGACTTTGGCGACGATAAAATTTCATAACCAATTTCAAAATTTCCCAATTGTGTGTTCCATATTTCAACTCTTCCTGATCTTTTTGAATTCTTCGTTACAGGTTCAATTGGTACTCTCGTTAACACTTTAATCTTGTGAGTTTGAAAGTAAATGCGAAGCTTGAATGACGCATATACTAGTGCGAGAATTAGCTTTTCAATTTTAGAGTAATTTTTCTCTGAGAATTATATGTCTTACTTATATAATATATCGGTTTTTTCTATCCCTTCATCCGAGCGTAGCGATCGCACTTAATGCATGCGATGTAAATTCCTCTCCCAGCTTTCGCCTTATGCGATTCTTATCCCTTTGTTCTTTTTTAGTACTAACACTATATTTGTTATCCATTCTGGATATTTTGCTTCCCTTATGATCCCAGTATCCAACATCTTTTGTGACTCCGCTTCTATTTGAGGATGATAGTCAGTAGCAATCTTCCTTATTCTTTGCTTAAATGGTTTTACATTCTTTTTAATGTCTAATTTATGACATGCGACTGATGGATCTATCCCTGGCATTTCTTCCATACTCCATGCGAAGATATCTTTATATATGATACTTACCGTTTTTTCTTCTTCTTCTTTACCCATTTTGGTTCCTATTTTTAATAATTTTAGTTCTTCTTCTGACCAAATATTTATTTCCTTTGTTGGTTCTACTGCAGTAAAATTTGCTTTCGGTTCCCTCATAGGTGTTGGCTCTTTAATTTCCTTAATCTATTCACCTTCCTTTGCTAGTGCTTCACTTGGTATTCCTTTTCCCTTTTTCGCTCTGACCATGTATATCCGAAATTCTTCCTCCTTTTTTAGTTTTTTTGCTTTTCTCTAGCGATCCTTTCGCTTCTTTGCTCTTCCTTCATAATTTCTTACATCTATTTGATTACAAAATTTCGCACCCTGAATATCTCCTTTAATTTCACCTATTCCACTTGGAATTGGAAATCTGATGCACTGATGTAGTGTTGATGCTACAACTTTTATCGCATGCACCCACGGTCTTCCCAACAACATGTTATATGGTGATTCGATATCGATTACACACAGTGTTACCTTCGTCTCTATTTCTCCTAATAATACTCGCACAAAAATTTCTCCTTTTGGCTTCGTAATTGCTTTATTAAATCCATGTATATTGTAAGTTGGGCGTGTCATTTCTGCTTCTTCGTATCCCATTGCTTTGAATGTACGATAAAATAAAATATTCTTCTATCAATGTTGGGCGTGTCACTTCCTGTATCTATCAATGTTCTATCAACTGCCCATTTGTCTGATTTATCCTTCATGACACTATCTTCTTCTCGTTCAGCTGTGACTGTGATTACCAACGGATCTGTCCGCTTTAGATTTTCTTTCAGGAATTTCATCTGCTGTAAACGTAATCTCCACTTTTTCCCATTCTTTTAATGGAGATTCATTTTCTATTGTTTCCGCCTTCTTTCCTTCGTGATTTCGCTTGTGAATTCTGCCTGTTATTCCTGCTTGAAATTCCACATCAGAGATTGACGCTTTAGTTATAGAATTACACTGTATACTTCTACCTCCTCCCTGTATCGTTATTATTATTGGTATCCCAATAGATTCTTTATTGTTCTTCTGTATTCTGTCCATAATTTTCAGATCTTAATTTTTTCAAGATTTTATGAATTGACTACTAGGATTTATCACCCAAAAGTCAAGTTTCTAGCGCCAAAAATGTAGTTGCATGAAATTCTACAACCACATCCCAATGAATTAAACAAGATTCTAAGTGATCATAATGAAATATTTCTATTAAAATCAAGAGTTACAATCGATTACAAGTATTACAATGACTTTACTTGCTCTCCAAACAAACTTTCTCTCTCCTATTTTCTTGTCTAACTCTTACTAAAGAATCCTCCTACATGTGATGACCTCTTTCCTTTATATAGGATTCCTCATAATGGATGACAACTAAGAGATCCACTATTTTCGGAATCACTGTGCATTACATTCGCTCATGTACGCTCACTCATTCTCGCAAAGCTTATACTTCGCATAGAACATCAACTTTACTAGTGACTATGCTGAGATCATCCAGTACGTCACCTCAACTTCGTTTTGTGCGATAGCGCTCGCTTATGTTAGATAATATTTACTTAGCATGTTTACTAATATTTGCGATATTTCATTCCTACATAAACAATGGAGAGGAGTGTTGGATTTACCCCAACGGCTTGCCAATATCTCGTGCACGACATAATAGAAGGAAGAATCTTGAAACTTAGTGAGGCCTTCATGGCGGTATATATCTTTTTTTACCTTTTTTATCATAGACTCCCACATGTCATGTACCAAATGAAGGCAAGGACGATCTGTATCAGTATGTCGTAACATGTCATAAATTGGCTTTGTGAATTCTAAAATGTAATCCACTTTGTCCCACCATAAGTCATCCAATATTTTTTTCCTTCACAAACTGAGCTTTTCCAACATCATCATCTCTATATGAAGACCATTTTGGAATGATTACCATGCTTTGTAAACCTTCCTTTGTATCCACCAATCTTTGGAGCATTATAATGCTCAAAGCAAACCACAGTAATCTTAAAACCTTTCCGACTTTAGTTATCCCTAAAAGAAAACTGAATTTTGATAGATACAATTCACTTTATTCATGCAATTTTTGTTACTACATTGATTGAAACATAAAATCTAACTCCTTAGCGACGGAATAACGAATGCACTTAGCATGTGCGTCAAGCCTTTGAACCTCTAGGAGACCCTAGTGGACGAGTTATAGTATCGTGAAGGTTTACATAGAGATCTACCCACAAAACCTAACCAAAATCTTATAAAGCTATCGATATTTTTACGAAGAATCCGTCTCCAATTGACCCAGCTGGTGGTACTCCGTAACTTTGGTGACCATGTAGTTAACGTTTTCATCAAACATGAATGCTTCCCCCTTTCAAGTAGCGCGCTTTCACGGATTCGTGCTTCAAAAACAACACAAAAACCTATTTTGTTAAATATAAATTGAATAAAATGGATTGTTGAATAAACCATGAAGATACTTGCGAGATCCAGTGTTTGATTTCTAAAAGTTCAACGCACACATCTATGATTATTGCGTGCCTATCCTCGACTTGTTGAGCAGTTCTTCCTTTCGGGTTCCCATAATCGTGCGTAAAATTATGTATCTTCGTCCACATGGACTCAGAGTGGGATTGATCTATAACTCGAGTTGTAGTGTACCATGCTTTGGTGATTTCTAAATATTCCTCAGAGTCAAACGAAGCCATTTGTTGTATGTGGAGGTATGACGAGAGTTAAAAAGAGTAGATGATATAAGCTTTGGAGAGTATTTGAAGATAGGTCTGTGTAGTTTTGTATTTATAGGATAGTGTCCAATTCTGGCCGTTAGGGTAGTCAATCAATGCAATTATATTTTCCAACATTTTAAAATCAATGCAATCATATTTTCCAAATTTTGAAATTCAAATTCGCCAGAGAAATTTTCAAACAGTCGACACGATTGTAGTTTATTACAACGCCAACTAATTTATGGTCGGCGCGGCCATAATTTTCTTACCCTTTTGACTATTAGAATTTTCAAACACAGGTCATTTTTGCTGATTAAAGTCGGCAATGTATAGTTTATTAGTATGCCGACTAATCACTAGTCAGCAGGGTAAAAATTTTCTCACCCTGCCGACCACCGTTATTGCATCATTTATCTTTGTCGAGAGTTTAAGTCTTCTAGTTTATAACCTTTCCGCTCTAGTTTAGTCGGAAATATAACTCGACAAACCTTTCTTTCCACACCATGCCGACCAAATTATTTAAACTTGACATGACTAAAATAACCATTCATTCAACAACTAAGATTCCAACATTTGTCTAAAATAAGAAAACATGTCCAGTAAACCATAAAAAAACATGTCCAACCATTAACCCTAACATATTGTTTAAATCATAAATAAACAAACTATATATTCATTAATTCACTACCACGACCTCGTTTAGAGCTTTCGCCTCTTTGGCTACTACTTACACAAACACGAGGCTTCTTTAGTTCAGCTTTTAGCTCGTTGGAACATTTCAGTGGCATCTGGGTTGTCAACATTACTAGCATAGTCAATGTGCTTAGTTTGCTCTTCAACTGACAAAGGCTCTCCTTTGGCTCTCGCACAACACATTATCTTCACAAGAGTCTTTAAATTGTCCTTCATTTTCAATTCAACAACAAACAATAAATAACCAATTCGATAATGTAATCTTAATACTATAAGAGCAACTCTAAAATACTTACAAAGTTCTTAAGACTTGTTTTGGGTCTGTCGGTGGCATCTTTTATTTAGGAGCCGGTTGTTCAAAAACTTCTTCCCTAATCACAGTAGAACGAGCAAAACCCAAGTACCAAGGCATGTAATCACAAAGTTCTTCATGACCTTCAATCACCTTTTTCCAAAAGACTCGTATCGATTTTGTTGTCACGTATTTTGTCCTAATAAAAAACCTCTGGTAATGGTTCGTAAATGACGTCAATGGATTTTTCGGACGTGCTGCAGTCTTCCATTTTCACATTAAAGTATGGTTTATCACTGGGATGTGGTATTTCTTGGGCGTAACCCAATTGGCTCGATACCTGGTACGGATCCAATAGTGGAAAATGGAAGTTAAACCACTGTCAGAACAAGAGGTTATATCACAAAAAACGACTGTGTTCATCAGCTCTAATTTTGAAGTGGTTTTTTCCAAAACGACTATGTCTCACACAAGTTGATTTTGTTCAAAAAACCACTGGTTTTCAACAGTAATATTAGGGGTGTAAATTGGGCCGGGCCGGGCAGCCTGGCCTAATTATTAAATGGGACGGGACAGGGCGGACACTAATTTCGCTTACCCATCAAATTAAAAAGGCCGGGCGGGCAGGGTTATACTACAAAATAAACTACCCATGACCTGCCCAAGACTGTTAAATAATTTGGGCTAGGGCGGGCAGGGCCGGTCAGGCCTTGAATATACAGTAATATTTTTAAACAGAAAATGAATACGAGAACAAGATAACTTAGATTGTAACCTAATTTAACTAAAATAAAACAAAATCTTCTATAATTATTCCAAGATTGGATCATCTTTCAAGAGAAAACCCTATATTTTTTCACTATATTTAGCGAAATGAATTATATGCAGAAAGATATTCGGGAGAGATTGACGTATCGAGTATATTATAAAATGGAATGAAAGAGGAAAGGGGCAATTAGGTCGGGTAAACAGGTAGATTAAATGGGCATACAGGCCGGGTAGCTTTGACGGGCTAACGGGACGGGTAAAAAGCCGGGAAAGACTTTTTAACTCATGGCCTTTACCCGTCCTGTTATTTAACTGGGATAGGCCGGGCTAGCCTGTAAAGGGCCACGGGCAACCATGAGCTGCCATGGGACAGGGCGGTTGGTACTGGGCCATGGGCTACCGGGAAAAATTTACACCCCTAAGTAATATCAATATCACTGATAGACACAGTGGTTCATATCGATTTTATTTTATAAAAAAAATTCAGACTTGATTCAGGTAAATCTAAAGCTGATTCAGCTGAATCAAAAGCTAAAACCAACAACACAGTATAGGAATTCATAATTATAAATGAGATCACAATTATGATGATAATGAATTTATTCTTGAATGAGCATTTTATTGCAATCTTCATTACAACTGAAATCACCCCTATTTCATATCTGACAACTTTCAACCCTAATAGTACTCAACTTCAATTCCTTTCACCTACTTAACTAGAAAAACTTGAAAACACCCCCATACAATTTAGTAGCATTTTATTTGCACCACTTCACCATTCGTGTCTTCATTTGCTGATTGACAGATTAATTCAAATTATTAGGTCTTCAAAACAGGAGAGGTGGCGACAAGATGTGAATCATACACCATACCTGCATGATATAAGAATATTCAGATGATCAACATCCTCGCAAAGAGTATGCGGGATGAAACATAGTTGTGGAGCTACACGACTATGAGTAGAGATAAATGTCATCCTGCACAGATAATTTCAACCTTGCAAATGATTCTTATGTAACCGAAAAAATCAAGTGGATGAGTTCACTCAAGACAAAAGTACGTTAATTTACCTCGATGACTCCAATTATTTTTTGTCGAGTTCATGTTTCACCTTTCCCCTTCTTGGTTCTACCACCTGAAATTATTAGCAAGGTTATCAGTACAAGTGCATTTACCCTAAACTTTATTTATTGTAAATAAGAAGTTCCATAGCAGCTTAGAAAAGCCAAAGGATTCAAATCAAGTTATCTGTGCAATATGGGTAAACACTAATCTAATATCAATTTATCCCTTACCTGCAATATGAGCACTGTCTTGTTATGAATCAGCTCAAATCAGGTCCAATACTCCAGCCCTAAGCTGCAAACGAAAACCAAGACAACAACAATTAACAACAGTAAAAAAAGAGGAAAAGAGAAATGAGTCTACTCGACACCAGCACCACCTACACCTGCACGTACAACTATCCACTCATTATAATTTAAAGAAAACATATGAACTGCAACTATTTTGCATGTGTCAAATATCCAATCCCTAACTCATAAACAAATTTAGATCCTGACCCAAAACATACACAGCGAAATGATAGAAGTTTTAGGAGAAAATCCACAAGCTTCACCAATTGAGATCCTTACCCAGCAAACTTGCCAGTTGACACTCGTAGAGAGGTTCATAGCTGCATTCATTACCACTTATATGATCAAACTATAATACCACCTGCAAAAATTCAAACAAAATGAATTCAAACCAATAACAACCTAATACTTGAACATTAACAATTCAACCTGTGAAGAAAATATGAGGACTTGTCAAAAATTGACAATTGTTTCCTCTTTCTGCTCAACTTTAAAGGAAAATACATTGAATGTTAAAAATTAAAGAAGAGAGTGAACCATGCAATCAACGATCAAGCAAAACTTCTGTCGATAAGATACCTGATTGAAAAGTTGTTATAGGTTCTCGTTTGTAAAATTGATACAAAACTGCTCAAAACTGTAACATTGAACATATGCAAGAGAATACCATCAAATGAGAAGTTTTGTCCTACGAAACAATAGTATAAGCAGGAAATTGTCAGTAATTCCTTTCAATGTACCAATTACAATTAAAAGTCATGCAAAGAATGAAGGCCTTCTGCTAATGTATATGTAACTGTAAACATAGGACATAAAGATTAACAATGGATTAAGATTTTAATTGTAAAAAATATTTTGATAATAAATGTATGCTCAAGTACTTGTGCAAAAAACTAGGTTTATCGCCAATAATGTTGAACAACATAGTTTAGTCTTTAATAGAAAAGGACAAGCTGAAAAGAACTTACAGATACTAAAAAGAGGAAATGGAGTTCACATCATTCGAACACTAAAAAACTAGGTTTATCGCCAATAATGTCATTCTTTTCCCCCATATTTCATGACATTCATAATGTCATCAGTGACAACATTAGAGAACCAAAACGTCCCAATACTATGACAAAATCAATACATGAATGTTTCATGCCTCGTGTGCAACCATATGAGATTAAAAACTTACACGAATTCAATCATTTAACGACAACCACTCACGAGAATCTCCAACCAAATTGACTCGACTGCGGCCATATTTTGGCAAGGTTTCGGTTCCACGATGTTACTTCTAGACATATCCATTGTCTGCAACATATACACAATTTTAGCATTAGTGAATCACGTCGGTAAACCACAATTGCAATGTCAAAGGGGAAAATTTCAAAGTTAGCCAAAACTTATAAGTTACTGCCACTTGGTTCTGTGTTAATAAAATCAATGAGTTAAACTAATGAAAATTAAAGCACTCAAAAGAAAATGCTTTTGTTTTCCTGTATGGTTACAACTCAAAAGATTAGCATCCAATGATAAGCACAATTTGTGGTCCTGATCGTGAAGGATTGTTTTTTTAAAACAATAAACTTTAAGTACTGTAATCAAACAAAGACTTCACGTAAACCAATAAGACACTTCAGAAGCATCCTAATAGTTTAGACAGTAAATTGAGTTTAATTTCCAGCATAAGAATCCTAATCTAGTAACATAAGAAAACCCATAATTATCAAACAGTATATGCACAATATTTCATAAACTAGTAGAAGGAATGATATTACAAAACAAATCACAGATTAAAAGCAGAGCCCAATAGGATACCAATGCATATTTATAGGAAAGACATCAACCCTGACTGGATCCATCGGAACTTGAATTAAGATTATCAAGTTGCAATTAGCCGAAGAATATACTTCCACAGTATTTAGAAAAAGCAATAGCAGAAATGGGATAGATAACTGAAACAATAATAATCATCAAGGTCATCAAGTTATTAGTGACAAGCTTGGGTATATAATATTTTGGGATTATCATCTTTACTAATGTTGTAGAGAATTGCAGATTTGCTAGAGTCTCTACACTATTCTCTGGGTAAGATAATTACCTTTCACTATGCTGGTTATGCAGGTTCTACTTGTCCCTTTGGGTGATACTCATCTGGAATTACCCGGAGAGCCTTCTTGTCCTGTAAGCATATCAAACATGAACATGTTGTTAACCTTCTCCTTTTGCTTTCCTTTGCACCACATCTGTAGAAATCACAAAACAAAATAATCAATAAAAAATAAAAAACTTAAATTCAACATAAAAGAAGAACCCAATATAGATTTAATCATGAATTGATCTTCTTTTCTTTTCTTTTTTACCACTATTAGATTTAGCTGGCTTCGAAAGAGAATACAAACAGTCAATAAAACAAAACGAAGAAAACAAACAAATAAACAAAAAGTATGAATAAATCCACAAACTGATAACGAATCGGAAAAGAGAACTGAGATGAAATCGAAGCTTCTAGGTTTACTAAGATCCAATTTTTTTTGCTTCTGAAATTTCAATTTGGAAATGGATAAGTTAATAGATTGAACTAAAATGGTAAATAGAGATGATAATTACCGTTCGATTCAGTTTCTGCAGATGAATCTTCGTTTTTTAGTTGATGATATTCAACGCCTCTTTTTCACCGATTCAAAAAAATTCTTGAAGACCTGATGTTGTTATGATAGAGAAGAAGAGGTCGCAAAACCTAATATCAAGTTTTGATTCACAAACAAATGGTAGATAAAGAAAAAAACGAAGAGTAACAGAGAATGAGTTAGAAAGATAAGTAAAGGAAGAGGCTACCTGTAGATGAGATAAAGGGATAAGGTTGACTGTTTTTTTTTCTCTTCCGTAGAAAACTCGAACTCTCACAGTGGTTATTAAATTTCTATTTTTTACAGAAATACCCCTATATAAAACCACTGTGATAGAAACAAGTTTAGGTTTTTTGTTTTTTTTTCCAGATAAAACCACTGTGACTCACGGCACTATAGGTAACTACATCCCAGCGAAAGTGGTTTTTGTGAAGCCCAGGAAGTGGTTAAAAACCCATTTTCCACTAGTGATCGTACATTGAAAATCCTTTGTGGTAAAACAAGGTATCGTAATAAAATGCAACATCATTTCTCCTTACAATTACTGTATCTTCTCTATCTTTTCGATAAGGATCGAATATTACCTGATCCGAAGTCATATTGCCCAAGGCAGCTCGCGGCTTGATAAGCTGCTCAGGCATATCCTTCTCTTGACCACCGGTAAAAGTGTAGCGATGTTCTCTTGGCTTGTACTTCGCAAGACTAGTGTCGACTTTAATATGGGAGTTGGCTTTTACCAAAGAAGGGAAGTGCTCATATATCCAAACCTATGCAAACACAAATTTTAGTAAGAATCTTATGTTATAAGGATTTTGTATTTATAAACGAGTTGGATAATAGACTTACCTGGAAGAGACATCGATACCCATTAACTTGCTTAGTGAGTTCCCTTGAAGCCTTTGTCAACTCTTCATTCAAGAAGGCAACAACCGCAGTACCCCAAGAATATGTATGCATCTGATCAAAAGGATGCAATAGTTGAAGATACTTGTCGTTGACCAAGTTTCCATAATTGTCATGGAAGATACAGTTGTCCAGGATGTATAGCAAATAAGCGACCGCAGTAGCATTGATCCGCACTTCATCCACACTTCTTTCGTCTTCATAGATTTTCTGGGTCCCAGCGTATTTGTCCCTCAACCACTTCAGATTAATCTTCCTGGTTCTATAATCATCCTTCACCACAAACATAGACTCCGACTGCTTCTCATTCAACCCGAACAATACCTTGGTATGTTGGAAGATTTTCTCCCAAGAAATTTCATTATCGTAGCCATATTTGATTGCTTTTCCCTCAACCTCAAGGCCTAGAATTTGATGAGCATCATTGGGAGTTACCACCATCTCACCGAAAGGGAATAACAATGTGTTAGTCTCTCCGTTGTACCTCTCACAGAATGCAGATGCGGTAACTCGGTCATACACAACAACTGAATTCTTCACCGCAGACCACAACCCGGAGTTCTTGACAATCACTTTTACCTCGTCACATTCCTTGCTAAGTGGCTAGTTGTTCATCATAGTGTTTGACGATTTGCGCGTCAAAAGATGGATGGCATGCTTGTGATCCCAAGTACCAAAAACAAAAAATTAAAACAAATACAAACACTTAAAGAAAATTTAAGATAAATACACTTAAATAAAAATAAATTTTTATTGAGATGACTTAAGATATCATTATGGATTTCACACGCCCATGAGTCTTTGTATCCAAAAAGAACATGTCGACCATCTGGGGTCCCCCGTGGAGGCTCACCTGGTTTCAGTGTAACCTTCAAGTGAGGGGGAATCATGTGGGAATCGGCTGGTTTAGTGATAATCCTATCCGGTCTTCCGGTTTTGGTTGCAGCTGCAGCTTGAGTTTGTTGATCATTACATGTTTCTTCTCCACCTTGTTCTTGTTCTTCCTCTTCCTGTTCCTCAACAATTTCATCTTGTCTATCTTTATCTTTATCTCCATTATTGTTGTTATCACCATCATCATTACCTCCTCCAGCAGGTGGCATCTCTTCATCATCGTCATCATCATCATCATCATCATCATCATCATCATCATCATCATGTCTAACAAGAAAATGAAAAAACCAAAAATCAATAGTCGGCAGGGACGACTACAAAAACAACGCCGACCAAACAATAGTCGGAAGGTTCATATCCATATACCGTGCCGTCTTATAACAAACAAGAACTCAGGAAAAACAATGATTGTCCAAACTATTAGTCGGAAGGGTTTATAATCCATACAATGCCTACTAAAAAGAAGACGGAAAAGTGGTATTGAAATACCTTGCCGACCTTATGACTAAATGGACACAGGAGACAAACATTTTTCAAAACATTAGTCGGCACGATAAATTTTTTTAACCCACCGACTGTTAAGAAAACATATAGTCGGCATGGTATGAAGGTTAAATACCGTTCTGTCTCTGTAAATACTAGTTACGGATTTTATCAGCCGACATGATCTTCAAACAAAGAAAATAACGACTAAACCTAAAACATGAAAAGTCGGCAGGGTCGTGAAACAAAAACCTTGCCGGCTAAGTAACTGCAGATTCACAATTTCGATTTTCCTAACCTAATTTGACATGCAAACGTAAAATTGAAGTGCTAGAATGACTTGAAGTAGGCACTTAGTTTCTCAATCACGTCATTTCTTCGTTTTCAGCCGTTTCAGTGATTTCTTCGTCAACGGTTTTTTCTTCGATTTGTGTTGAATTAAGTCTGCAAATCCAGGGTTTTCACTACCAGGTCTTCTAGAATGGTTTTATCCTTTGGATTTTTCACTTTCGAAGAGATTAATCGACGATGGAATTTTCGAATCAACGATTAATCAATGAGTTTTTGATGGAGGTGTGGTGGAGAATAGGGAGGTAGGGAAGAGGAAAAGATGAAACCGTTTTAAAATCTGATTAGGCTAATAGGAAACTGATTAGGATAATAGGAATTAATAGGAGAGGGTAGAATTGTAACTCTATTCATTAGGGCACCCTTTACCCTTAAAAAAAATTCACTTAAAATTGGATATACCCCAGTTAATTTGGGAATACCCCGATCAAGCCCGGATAAATTAGTGTAGTATGAGTTTATCTTATCACTTTTATAGTCAGCTTCACCAAGTACCCAAACCTACGTTATGAGTTTGAGAATCTCCCCTCCTTTAAAACACTAAGTCATATGAGCTCCCACGTCGCACGGTGAGTGTGACACCCCCCTCAAATTAAATCAGATAAAAGCTTTCACACATAGCAATTCTGGAGATGACAAGTGGTGGAAATCTATTGGTTGAAACATTAAAAACTGGATTACACTCTGTTTACACCCTATATTTAACTGACCGTTAATGACGCCGTTAGCGAAAATGTGGGTATACAACACTTATGTCAGTATTTACAGCTAACTAATATCTTACACTAGGTATACACCAAAAACTTAACCGTACGTTATTGACTTCCGTTAAGTGTACAATACACCCGTAAGAAGTATAAAACACCCGTGAGAAGTTAAACCTAACTGAGATACTATCACTTTATATATCGAGTTATAATTCAAGCTCTGAGAAGACAAAAACCAGAAACCAAAAACTTTATAAGGAGCCTTAGCGATGGCGGATGAATCATCATCACCCTCTGTTATTCTTCAGTTTGCTCCAATCCAAAGTGCTGTTGATGATGGGTTTTGGAGGTGATTATCTTCTCTTAAGCTTGATACATTAGGGATCGATCAATCTCCTCCATCAATCACTGGTATAAAGTTAAATTGTTAAACAATTCTCTCTCTTTTTCGTTATGATGATATGTACTTTTTGTTTGTGGAATCATTATTCACAGAATCTTCATGAAATTTATCGTATTTGCTTAGTTAGATTTTGGGGTTTGTGTTTGTTGTTATACAACTTTTGAAAATTATGAAGTGATTATCATGTGTGGTTTTCATGGAGTCGGAGATGGGTTTGCGCGATTTCAACTCACCGCGGTAACATCAGATCATGCACACAAAGTGTTTGAGGAAAAGATTTTTTTTTTTGTCTTTTGTGATTTTGAACTCATCTAACTTCTGAGTTTCTCTTTCCAGTCATTCATGCATCTCTGAATCCAGTCATTGGCGGAGCTATAACATCACTTTTTCCAGTCTTTGGACGAAGATTATATTTTGCTGAAATCAAGTAGTAGATGGATCGCGGGGGTTCATGTTTCTCCATATATTAAAGGTAATTAGATTGCTCAATGTCTGTTTTTTTCACATGTGTCCTGTGTTTCTGCAAGCCTAACAACTTCACTAAAATCAAATCACCTATATGTTTTCCTAAAGTCTGTTTACCCCCATCTACAGGCATGTAGTCACAAAGTTCACCACAAAGAAGACAAAGCTGCTTCACTATAACACGCACCAGACTCCGTTCCACAATGTGAATGGTAAGGTTAAAGCTTTTTATAAAAGGTACAATATGTAGAGTATTCCATCATTTCAGTTTAGTTTTTGAAGCGTGGTCTCCTTATGGATAGACCCTGCAACCACGTTTTATGGATATGCTTTGCCATTTATATCTTTTGTTATAAGTTAAGAGTTAAGAGGTTTTGCTTAAGTTTCGATTCCAATTGAGTGTATTGGTTGGTAATGCATTAGTGACACATTAACAGTAATCTTTTCATCACAGTATCGGGCTTTGGTTGAAAATGAGGGAGAGATTAGCTATGAGGTTTCCAGTACTTAGAAGGACTGGTGCTAGCTAAATTTTTAAAGCTAATATTTAAAATCACAACTGTTTCAATAATGGATACTACTAATGATAGTAAAACTCATTAGTATGATCGTTTCTGTCTAAAGTATATGGTTGGTATTTTTTTTCAATTTTTGGGTAAAATTTGGTGTTTGTGAAAATGGATTGTTGGTATTCGAGAACCTAATCGAAGGGATCCATTTTGTGCAGGTAGTTTTATAATGCACATTATGATCTATATTAAATCTTTGCCTTATTTTTCTTTTTATCATTAGTAAGTTGCTCCTTCACTTATATCCCTTTTTTCTAACTGGGCTTAACAACAATTCTATGGAAGGAATCATTCAAGTTACTAAAACCTCAGGTCGTCATATGTGCTTTGGTAATGTTGACTGTTTATGAAATATTCATTGTGGGTGCTTTGCAGGTAATTAACATTTTTTATGGACGTAAGACGGGGCGAGGCAAAGCCGAGCCACACCAATCAAAAATGCATCGAGACGGGCGGACCTTACCTTTATTTGCAATGCTTCTGTCTTGCAGGTTTATAGCTTCTGGATGCATTTTTGTGCTTTCCTTACCTTTGCCGAAAGTACTCTAAAATATGGACTTCGGAATTCATGATTCACCCTCGACACTAGCTGACCAAATTAAACTAAATGTTTTATGCGGCACTGCACAAAAAAACAGGAACTCCAAAAAACAATTTTGGATGAAGATAAAAAAAAATCCAAGACTTGAACGCTTTGATTGCATTGGCAGAATCAGAGGAAAAGGAAAATGAAGAATGACAGGTTAGAGTGTTATGGTTGATGGAGTAGCTAAAGGAGGAGACTCCGAAAAGGAGTTGTAGCATGAATAAATTTTCTTTACTTTGATTATATGCTACTTTAGCATTCAACATTTGGTATTCTGAAATATTTAGTATCTCTTTTCAATACTCATGTTCATTTAGTAGTTGATACTCATATTGCAGGATAATGTTCACTCTCCTCTGGAATTCATCTTACATTGTATGAGCCAATCTGTATTGTGAATTAGACAAGCATGATTATTCTGTTGATGGGATTTTTTTTTTGAGTTTGATAAACAACCTGCTCCATTTAAAGGGAAAAAATTGTTTTCTCAAGTCACCCTCCATCACGACGTGGGCGGTGTAGTTTTCTCTTTAGCAACTACAAGGTAATTCTTTGGTAATCCTAATGGTCACGAATGGATGAGAGAGTACAGGGAAGAATAGTGGATTACCAAATCAAAAATCCTAAGCGATGGGGCGAAGCTAAGCCACACCAAATCAAAATGCTTCGCCTCGCCACACCAAATCAAAAATCCTAAACGACAGGGCAATCCTAAACGACAGGGCAAGCACTAAATCAAAATGCACGACGGGCCAAGAAGGAGCCACATCAC
Source organism: Papaver armeniacum (assembly GCA_023531295.1). Lineage (NCBI taxonomy): Eukaryota > Viridiplantae > Streptophyta > Magnoliopsida > Ranunculales > Papaveraceae > Papaver > Papaver armeniacum. The sequence continues at coordinate 84,482 of JAJJWW010002376.1, read as the reverse complement.
AGCAAACTAAAAATATGGTTAAAAGTAAAAAAAAAAATGATGATAAATGGTTTTTGGGTCCGCCCGGTGCGTAGCACGGGCACAAAATCTAGTTTAATTAAAACACCAACAAATACATACTCGGCATGAAAGGCCAAAGTTTGGTTGCACCTGTCCTCCTGTCACACCTGTAAATGTGGGAACCGTAACACGTCGGCATAAAGAGTGGTCTGGATTGGTTTGTTCAATATGACCTGGTATTTCCTGCAAGATTTGGTATAATTATGATAAACACAAATGCAATTTCTGCACATCTTAACAAGATGTTTCAAAGAAACAACAAGAAACAACAAGAAACCACCACACAAACAAAACAAAAAAAATATCAGTCCATAAAATACCCCAATAAGACAAAATCGGGTCATTTTGAAGTAAAACCAAGCCATCCCTTAACCTTGTATTTTTTAAATGGCTAATATGCCCTTGTTTAATTAATACTAAAAAAATCTGATTAGCTTAATTAATTGAGTTTAGATTAAAATTTTGAAATTATGAATTCAGTAGTCTTTAACCCGTCTTATGAGTTCGATTTGGATCAAAAAAATTGTTTTGAAAATGTGAAAGGTCGGCAAGGTCGACGTTTGAATAAGGTGTCGGCTATGTTCAAAAATAAGCATGGTAGACGTTTTAATAAGATGCCAACCAATTACAAACCCGGCATTGTCTCACGATGAAGAACATGCCGACTATATCGACCCAAGGCAAGGTTGCAGGATGATGAACATGCCGACAACATATGGCCTAAGCAAGGTCGATAAAAATACCCTGCCGACTATAAGATTTTTGACATACGAGAGAAGGTGTTACAAATGCATGATTCGTCGGCAAGGTATACTAATTTCATAACCTGCCGACTATATTTTAGTCGGCAAGGTATAGAGATGGATATCTTGCCGACCCAGTAATTGCTAAATTCAGAAATGAAAAGTCGGCATGTTATTCAACCTTATACCTATAGGTTATATTTTGGTTCAAGTAAGGTCGATAAAAAATACCCTGCCGACTTTTGGTTCGTTTTGATTCTTCGTTTTTTTTTTTTGTTATTTTTTATTTCACATGTATAGTTAGAGTGTAGAAGAAAGATTTTGATTTTTTTTTTATATGTTTTGGTCGGCAAGGTTTTTTAATATGGGCAATTTGGTCTTTTAACACCTTTTAGACACCCCTTAGCACACTACTTTGGATGAGAACAAAATGGGTATGCCCCAATTAATCTGGGTATACCCCAATCAAGCCAGGATAAAATACAACATAAAAAAATAGCTACTGTTACAAGGGGAATAATAATCATAAATTACATGATACAAATCAATAAAGAATACTACTGTTACAACAGGAGGCTGATAATGCGACTAGATGTTAAGCCAGTCAAGACGATAATCAGAGATCTCTGACCAATTTGGTTCAATCCAGCTGCAGTGCAAGTTCTCCTTAGAATCACGATAATCTTTAGCACAATGTTTACTCCCAAAAGAGTGATACATACCCGTATCGAGAGAATAATACAGTATCCCTTCATTATGCAACCTCGGAAAGTAGATCTTGTTCTCCATAGGACTAATCGGAGCCATTGCTGAGACACAAGATGTATTGCTAATACACAACATATGCCGCCTCAAAAATTTGACTTCAACCCAAACCATTTTGGTGTCGTTGAAACTGAAAATACGGACCCATTTCCCTAAATGGCCTAATAATACAGACATAAGTTTTCCGTCGCACTCCACCAAGAAACTCTTGTAGATAAACTCGCAATTTGGCGGGGCTACCATGTCTAGAATTTTCCAACTAATGTCAGGCCCTAATTTAAATACCCCCAAAGTTCCGTTGAGGTCTAAGCAATAGAAAGCTCCACGGTAGAAAACTGGATTGTTAAAGTTTAGCTGGAAATCCACATTATTCCTTCTAGGAGATAAATAAATGTTATCAAAGACATTGTGTGTCCAAGATTCATCTCCCCGTTTGATAAATAAGATTTCAACCCTATCACCATATTTACCAACGCCAAAAACTATGCAATCTGAAGAAGTCGGCAAGGACGAGAAGGAGATACCTGTGAAAGCATAATGATGGTACGAATCTGGCAAGTCTGGAAGTTTGACAGTTGATCTGGTGAAAGGATTGTAGAAGAACAATGTCTTGCTCTTTGAGATGAGCAACCATCCACCTTTCGAGAACCGAATTCTAGAGCCTTTAAGCAATTCAGGGATGTTCATGAGGTAGTTTTCATTATTATGCATTGGATTTATGAAACTGTACACATCTTGATGCTTATGAAAAACCAGCCATGGGGATAAATCTGTGGTCTCCACTGTCCTAGTAGATGAGGATCTTCTCAAATCCAACATCGCCTGATATTTTTTACTGACTCCACGTAAATGTATGTAATCCAATGTATGCAGATAATTTGATATCAACCATACCATGTGATCATCCTTAAGCATCATCCATGGTCCTGCTTCTTTAATATCCTCTTTCTCACTGTCTTCATCTATTGTTCTGTTTTCCGTTACCCTAATAACTTTATGTATGCACTCGTCCTCTCCTAACACATGGTCTGTTGTTCTTATACTGTCATTGTACCTACAAAACAAAAGAACAGAAAATTATTACAAATAAAAGATTCAAAGGTGCATGTCCCTATTGAATGAGAGAAACTAGCTTGCACAATCGATAAATTCTTCATCATTCCATGAAAAAAAAAAATTAGATTCTTTCATTTTCATTCAAGGCCCATAAATCCTGCAAAATCAGCAATGTCAAATATTGCCAATTTAGCAGTAAATGTCAAGGATCCTCTTTCAATAATCAACGTAACAGAAAACAAATAAACAAGAACATATTGTACTTCAAAGTTACCTTGGAGTTTCAGAAATCATTAACCATTTAGGCGAGTACCATGGTGTTGGTAGATCCGGACATGGTAAAGAAAGCAAAATACTATTATCTTCCAAGTCATATTTGTACAAGCTCATCTCGTCAGTTTGTGTAAAATACAAACAACCCTTTGATAAACCCAAGTCTGAGGCCAAGCAAGACAATCGCGTACTATTACTCAAAAAGAAGACATAGTCATCCATACTTTTCACTTCCTCCCAAGTCATTGAAGAGAAATCCAATTTCCATACATATATGCTGGTTACACAGCTTTCGTAAATACCTCTCGCAAAGAATTTTCTATGAATTTGAAAAACTTCACCGAAAGATTCTACATAACAAACTTGACACCGAAATTCTAACCCCCCTGATACCACTTCGAGTCCAGAATTGTAAGTGATCCTAATAGCATCACTTATACTGAGAATTTCAGCATCCTCAATATGAGAAGAACCATGTTGTCTTGTTATCTCTATGTAAGCATGATTTAAACACATTATAAATAACTTGCCCTTCAAAAAAAACATCGATTCAAGTCTTTGATCCACATCAACAAACTCATGTTTTCTCCATTGTTTTTCACCAGGGTGACAATAAATAAGAACGTCCGAACTTTCACCCCCGTAATAAAGAATATAAACCATTGAATTATCATCAACATCATCTTCATCGCTACTAAAACTACCAGTAAAACTACTACTATTACTACCACTACGGCTAAGACGACTGCTGCTGCTACTACTAACACCACCATCTATCCCATCCCCACCACCACTAGTTCTGCTGATCTGAGGTGGTGAAGACAAAACAACATCTCTGATAAGATAATCATCTACGAGATCTGGTACACTAGGTAAGCGAATTGTTTCTAGTGATGCAGGATTCCACAGGAAAAATTCTCCATCATTGAATTTTGGGTCTTCATCATCAAAACAAAGAACGACTAACCATCCTTGATGAGAATTCTTCTGCCAATATCTTTTAATACTCAACTCTGGTATGAATTTTTTGAAAGATTTGCTATTCTCTTCAGATATATTACAGAAAGTTTGAAACTTACCGTTTTTTCCATGTGGGTAAACAAGCCAAGGTGCTACCTTTGGTGATGGTGGGAGCTTCCGTTCACTTCTCTGGTTTGATAACTCTGATTTTGCCATGGATGCTGAAGAAGAAATTGAGCTGAAAAGGAACCCTGACTCTTTGATTGAATTAAATCACAAGTACAGAACAAACCCAAAGTGGTATTTATAAGGGAAATTGATTTCTAGAATTGACTGAATAAGGAAATGTATTCCTTCCAAGTCTGTTCTTCGGTTTTGAATAAGGAAATGCATTCCTTCCAAGTGTGTTCTTCGGTTTTGTTTAGGAAACTAGATTCCAAATTCCAACAGGTATCCCCTTTCAGACTCAGAACTAAATTGGTGGTTAGGTTCAGTTTTACCTCAATGGAGAGACCCGATCCTTATAAAAATCCAACCTTTGCCTCTAATTCCATCCATTAGAGGTGAATCACCATAGCTATTGATTGAATCTTGACATTATCATCATCAAACTTCTAAAGTCATTCTCTCTTTGTACTAATACTGAATTTCGGATATTGGTGTGTTTGATTGGTTGAAATTGATATGAGAATGCTTACAATTAGCATTTTACATTTTAGGTATTTGTAATCCCTCTTATTTTTCATCTGGTTTCCTAACCTCCAACTAAAAATCCAATCTTTATCTTCCAAGTACCCAAAGCACTTTTTAGGTCTCAGTTCAGGAGATAGAAAAGTAAAGTGATGTCCGGTTTCCGAAATTTGGACCCACTTTCTTTTCTTTTCACACACCAAAAATAAAAAGGAAAAAAAAATTCATAAAATACACCATAACACACCATAGAGCTTCCGCTCTTCATCTTATTCATTACTTACAAGGTGTTTTTTTTTTTTTTAAAATAGGAAAATATAATTTATTAAACTTAAAATTGTGACACAAACAGTATCTCTGTAATGAGAGTTTTCAACCAAACTGGAGAATCACTTCCCCAAAATAACGAAATATTACTCGTAATAGCTTTTTTAGCCAAACAATGGGCTATTTCATTTGTATCTCTCGGAACATGAACACAGACCCAACTGCTGAAACTTCCCAACGGTTCCTTACAATCCATAATAAACGGGTTATTGATCCATCTAACAGATCCTAGATTTCCATTTATGTCCAGAACCACATTCAGACAGTCTCCCTCCAAATGCAGCTTTTGCAATAGCCTCCCAAGCTGCAATAGCCTCTGCATGTTCTTCATTTTCAGTTGTTCTTGGGATGCACCATGCTCCACCAAAATATCCTGCATCATCAATCAAAATTAGACCAGATCCCATAGTTTTATTTTCTTTTTGGAAGGATGCATCCAAATAATTTTTTTAAAATCAGTTTGTGGAGGTTTCCATCTGATTTGCTCTCTAACTCTGCCAGCATGCGGGTTCCCAATTATGTGTTTCTTCAAGTGCACGTTCCATTCAAATATCTCTTTAGTAACCAATCTTACAACCCCATCTACTTGGAATTGAGTATTTTCAAACACCCACGAGCATCTTGCCTTCCAGATATTCCAAAGAGTATATCCTGCCATAATTTTGAAATCATCCTGCACATTATTTGATGTAAACCAGCTTGAAATCCAATCCTTGAGAGACTGCCCAGCCATATTCCTTACGAAATACCTATCTGTTGTCATCCACACCTACTTAGTTAGCTGACAGTTTAATAACATATGATCAACGGACTCAATATTATTATTACAAAGTGGACAACATGAGTTTATACTTGGCACAAATCTAGCAAGTCTTTCCCTGACAGGTAGACAATTATGAACACATTTCCATAGGAAGTGTAAAATCTTTGGGGATAAGGGAGTCTTCCAAAATTTTATCCAAGGAAAATTCAGCTGAGTAGCAATTAGGTTAGCATCATGACCTGCACTATTAATAGTTTTATAGGAAGTCTTCACTGAGAAGATACCATTGCTAAAGGGAGTCCATCTCAAAGTATCACCTCCTTTCATAGGGATCCTAATCTTAAAAATTACATCCATAATATGACAGTCAAACAAGGCTTTGAAGATATCTATATTCCAAGTATTAGTTCCAGGTATGATGAGTTGATCGACAGTCTTTAAGTTAATAGATCTAAACCTAGGTGACACCAAATCAGATCTACTGGGTATCCATTTATGATCCCAAATTGAGATTAATTTTCCATTTCCAACCTCCCAACAATAGTTCTCCTTTATGATTTGTAAACCATCATATATTCTTTTCCAGACCCATGAGCCATTTTTCTTAGCATAAACAAGGGGATGGCTATTGGGGAAATATTTATATTTCAAGACCCTAACCCACAAAGCATCTGGTTCACATAACATTCTCCATGCAAGCTTCACAAGAAGAGCTGCATTCAAATCAGCAGTCTTTTTAATGTTCAGACCACCTAAGACTTTAGGCATAGCTACATTATCCCACCCATTAAGAACTAAACTTCTACCTGATTGTTTTTTATTCCAAAAAAATTTCCTTTGAATGCTATCAAGCCTATTTGTGAGTTTCTTCGGCATAGGGAAAACAACTAAGTGGTGTGAAGCTAAGGATCCTAATACAGCTTGTGTCATAACTGTTCTAGCAGGTTGATTAATGTGCTTACTCTTCCAAGTTGCTAACCTATCATGGAATTTTTCCGGCAGCTGCCCAAAAGTTTCCATCTTGTTCCTCTAGTTTAGTAGAGGAACACCAAGATACTTATCTTGGAGAGCGAGTTTTTTAATCCCTAAAGTATCTGAAATCTGAACTTTAAACGAGTTATCCAATTTAGGGCTAAAAGCTATCCCAGACTTATCAAAGTTAATTGACTGGACTGAAATCTTTAATGATATTGTCTAGATGTTTTGCACACTTATAACTAGCTTTAGTGAAGATGAGACAAATCATCGACAAAAAATAAGTGACTTATTCTTTGGACTTTCTTTAGTCACCTTGATTCCTTGTATATCCCATGCAGACTCGGCATTAATAATAAGCCTAGAGAAAGCTTCCATACATATAATAAAAAGATAGGGGGACAAAGGGTCTCCCTGTCTAAGACCCCTTGTAGGATAAAATATTTCACCAGAAGACCCATTCAAAAGCACAGACGTTGAAACCGTAGACACACAAGCATAAATCATTTTACACCAATCTTCATGAAAACCTAGCTTTCTAAGAACAACAATCAGGAAATCCCACTCAATCCTATCAAAAGCCTTAGACATATCAAGCTTGATAGCCATAAGACCTTTCTTTTTGGCTTTACAATTCCTCATACTAGCTACTAGTTCGTGGGCAACCACTATATTATCAGTTATCTTCCTAGAAGATAAAAAAGCTGCTTGATAAGGGCTTATGAACTTGTCCATTACCTTCTTAAGCATGTTAGCCAAGAGTTTACTAATAATTTTATAAGACACATTGCTTAGGCTTATAGGTCTAAAATCAGATGCATGCTTAGGGCAACTAGATTTAGGGATTAAGGAAATAAAACTATGATTCATCTGTTTTAGGAGATACTTTGAATGAAAGAAAGCATGTACCACCCTAATAGTGTCTTGACCAACTACATCCCACATTTCCTAGTAAAACCTAGGTGGGTAACCATCCGGACCGTTTCATTTGGAAAACTATTTGTTTAACCTCATCTTCAGTTGGAGTACTAAGAAGGGCATCATTATCTTCCACAGAAATACAAGACCCGATATTAGCAAGCAAACTATCAGGACTAGGTGGGTTATTAGTTCGACAAATATTGGTAAAACGTCTCTTAAGTTCACTAGCAATGCTGTCTCTGTCAGTCAGCCACACACCAATCTCAGATTGAATATAATCAATATGAGTTATTCTCTTCCTAAAATTCACTTTGTCATGGAGGTACCGAGTGTTTCTATCATCATACAAGAGAATATTCTCCTTAGCCCTTTGCATATAGAAATCATGTTGCACATCATACCAATATTTAAGTTTATCTTCAAGCTCTCTTACACTAGGAAAATTCATGTCAGCATTATTGGTATTCACTCTAGCTAATTGATCCTGTACTAGCTTTAACTGAGTCTGAATGTTACCAAAGACGTTTAAATTCCAGTTCTTAAGTACATCCTTAATATTCATCAGAGACCTAGTAAATCTAAAAGCATGGGAACCTCTATCCTGTGAATTCCAGTTAGCACTTATGATGTCCTTACAAGAATTATTCAAGAACCAACATTTATTAAACTTATATGGTTTTCTAGTGGTGTTTTCCTTTTTCGCACTAACTAGTAAAATAGGGTAGTGGTCACTCCCTAACGCAAGCAGGTGATACACAATACAATTAGGAAAACAATCAAACCATCTAACATTGCCCAAAGCTCTGTCGATTCTTTCAAATATCACACTAGCATCATCCCTTCTATTGGACCAAGTGAAAGGGTTCCCAGAGAAAACAATATCTTGCAAATCAAGAAATTCTAGATGGTCTTTAACTTCATCAATCCTAGATTGGGGAACTGGATTTCTTCTTTCCTAACAATGAAATTAAGGTCTCCTATGATAAGCCAAGGTTGATAATTACCAGAGAGTCTAGACAAGAAATCCCATTGCCTAGAAATATCAATATCATCCAGAGCACCATATATACAAACTAGTAAAACATTTTCACTCCTAGCATCAAATTGGGATAAGCAGGCAATAAAATTCTTATTGCAATCCATAACCTCAATAGAAATACCATCCTTCCACATTAAAAATAAACCACAAGAGAGACCAACAGGCTTTACAAGCCAATAATTAGGGTAGCTATACTGATTAGTGTACCTAATCATTTTTTTATCTTGGTTTTTAGTCTCAGCAAGAAAAATTATATCTGGATCATTGAATCTGACTAGATCCTTTAAATGATACCTAGTGTGTTTATTCCCAAAGCCCTGTACATTCCACGCCATAACCTTCATCTCTAGATATTCACAGATAGAGGTCCTAACAATATTACGAAACTTAGAAGACTTATCACATAGAACCTCTATAATTTTATCTAACCGTACTATGATATTAATGCAAAGAAAACTGAAAAAGAAACGAATTATAAAATTAACCAGATAATATATGCAGAGAGAAGGAGGAATGATAAAAATTAACAAACAAACCTGGCTGAGAATATGCTTCGAGTAAATGATATCTAAACAACTAGAAAAATTTAAGTAAAGGAAAGAACTTAGCCACTAAGTTGATGATCTAACAGATCCGGACAAAAGAATTGGGAACTTGCAGGAAATAAGTTTCAGATTAATAACATTCAAAATCATATTTTAACAAACTCTAAAGGGATTAGAATTTGTAAGTAAATGGCTTAGATTAGCATTCAAAGAAGATGAATAGGAGATGCACAAAGTTTTCGAAATTTTGTGTACACGGATTCCCTTGAGATTTTTCGGATGGAGTAGCGGTAGAAATCGTAGACAAAACCGATTCTGGGGTGGGGGGTTGGAACATAGCCCTAATTTTTTTTGTTTTTTCCGTGCACAGTTGAAACATAATAATCAAAATGAACAAGACAACTATACCCTAAAAACACACAAAAGATAAAGAACAACTGAAGAAATTATAGCCGTAGCACAAGAGATTCAATTGAAATGGGACTCTGCTAGTTTTTTTTTTTTTTTTTTTTTTTTTTTTTTTTTTTTTAAACAACACTGGGAGACATCTAGACATGGACTAGAGTTTAAACCAAGGGATGAAAAGTTGACCAAATGGGTGGCCCTGCTACTTAGTGTACATGCGACCCATAAAGCCAAGATTGCTAATGGGGGTGCCAGGATTAGTGGGGGTGTACCAAAACTATAATAAGACAAAACAATTTTTATATGGAACAAAACAATTTTTACCTTGGATTGGTACACTCCACCGATCCTGGCACCCCCATTAGCAATCTTGACATAAAGTCTCAAAATGTATGAAAGGAAATACATGCGAAAACCAAAATTAAAAGATTAAGACTTTGTCATACTTCACCACATCAAACATTTTACCTACGACCAAACGACCCTTGTTTGAAATTCTTACTTTAATACTTGCTTGAAATTTATTTTAACACTTCCACGCTAGGATACTTCCCGATACCGGGAAGCCCCAAACCCGATGAACTAGGATCCACTACTTAAACCCGTAATCAAATTTCCAGAGGAATACTTATGAACAACACGGACAAGAGAAGAACAGGGTGTTAGTCCTCAAGGGAGTTGGGGGAGTTGGGTGTAGTTGGGTTTTTTCCCGTTAGTCGTGGGGGAGTTCAAAGGAGTCTCTCAAAATCCCTGTTAGTCGTGGGAGAGTTCAGAAGAGTTTCCCAAACTCCCTAGAAAACCCATGTTAGTCGTGGGAGAGTTTGAAAAGAAATCTTGAACTCCCTGTTAGTGGTAAAACCATAGAATGCTGGGGAGTTGGTTGTTTTGGGGAGTTCTGGAGAGTTGATAGTGTATTTTTGCATGTACACAAATCTCTCAAAAGAGTAGAGATTTGGAGGGAGTTTGGCTATTCCAATCAGTTAGTAGTGAACCCCAAATACTATAGCTCATGGAATCACCTATAGTTGCAATGTTCCACGTACCCCTTCGAATGAACAATGAAGCTCAGTGGAAGTTAGCTGTTGTTTTTATACGGATTTTGCTTTGAGATAAACTGAAGGCCCATCTCATCGATTGATTCGGTTAGTATGTATATTATCTTCATCCAACTCGGTTTCAGTGAATTTCCATTAACTTGGAATCTAATAATAGCTGATAAAAGCAGTTTAAACAATTGGAATCACCCTAGTCCAGTTATAATCCAAATAATTGTGCAAGTATAACTTAATTGTGTATCCACATTCTGAGAGTGCTTGTATACAACAATGTGCTCTTGTTTTCTACTTTGGGTAATGTGGATTTTTGTACTGCAGTTAGAATTATAGCAAGTTCATTTTTCGGAATCTTAGGTTTATGTAACTGGTGCATTTAATTTCGGTTTATACAGTCCAGTGATCTAGATGGATATCTAATCTATGGCTGGCTTCAACAAATAGTTCACCGTAAGGTTGTTCGACGACTTGCAAACTCATTTCCTAGAGCTATAACAACACATAATCATGCAAGTTTATTATCATTCCTAACAAATTCAATTTTCATATGAACCCAACACAACAGTTTAAACAATCTTTTCTAGATTGCATCTACAGTAATACGTGTATTCGGTTACATTCTATACAACATAGCAGACAAATTGTCTCTCCTAGGTCACATTTTATACGTAATGACCACAAACTCAAGAACAACAACGTCAAGAAGCTAATGCATGGAGAAAGAGTATAGCGGATGATATGTGGGATAATGTTAGTGAACAAAGGGAGTTAGAATTGTATGGAGACCGTTAAAATGAAGAAAAAAAAATTATTTCTTTGCACAACAATAACATACTATTGCATAAAGACACTTTCAAATTTTTGGATAGTAGTCAAATCTTACACAATTGGGAACTCTGTGTTAATATGTAATGTTGTCTTTGGGATGTTATTTTCGGCTGGATTTTAGGAGGTATGAAGCCTGGGAGTGGAACGTGATTAATGGAAGAAGTGGTGGGTCTGGAAGTTACTGGCTTATGCATTATTGCATAAAGTACTTTCACGGCAGTTGGTGATTGAGTACTGCAAACTTTCCTCGTCTATACCCTCTTTTGGTTGCTATTTTAGGACAGAATGTGGATTACTTCCCAATCCTTGTAAGTCTGCAGTCTTGTGTTCTTGGCGGTAGGGTAGTTTGATTTTGATTCTTTTTTATAATCCTGGCTTTGGCTAGGTTTCTCTTTTCTTTAATACAACCTTTTTCATTCGAAAAAAAAAACAATAACATACTATTGATACAGAAATATGATCATATTTATTTATTTATTTATTTTCTTTTGATTAAAGATCATTTTTACTTGCAAATGAGGATTTGTTGTTTCTTAAAAGAGAATGAGTTAGGAATGAACTCTCTCAAAATCCCCCAAACTCTCCCAAACTCCCTCTAATAAACTCTCTCAAACTCCCTACACTCCCACAAACTCCCTGAACTCAAAAACACCAAACTCTCTCAAACTCCCTACACTCTCTCAAACTCTCTCAAAATCCCCAAAATTCAAAATACACTCAACTCCCCCCAACTCACTCGAGGACTAACCCCCTGGAAATGAAACAAAACCAAAATTTAAAACTGAAATCAACAAGATCTCTCAAAGAAATCTGTAGAAAACGGGCTCCCAAAAATGAATTAAAAAACTAGTTGGCCACCTACATCTAAAAATTCCATCCTTTCTAAGTTTTTCAATCTTAGAGGAGAGACAAGCAACACCAACAGATAGAGGATTCAGATTAAAAACGAAGAAACAGCAGCACAGGCAATAGATAAGAGTGAGAAGAAAACCTTAAACCAGTAACAAAACACACCCAAAAAAAAAAAAAAAAAAAAAACCCTTTCCTCCCTTATTATTGATCGATCTGCTTCTCCGCCAACTCCTTCCTACTTTTCCAAGAGAATCCAGTTTAGGATTACTAGTTACTATTTCAGAGAGGAGAAAGAGAGTTAAAAGTTCAAAAAAATCTAGGATTCCTTAACAAGGTGTTAGTACCTTATGGCTATTTTGATTTTGGAAAGAAGTAAATAGTGATCAAAGATTTTTGGTTAGGAAAAACTAGAGAAAGTAGAATAGGAATGAGAGGTGAGGTATTTATAGTCGAGATAGAGTCAACGATATTGATCATATCGAGTGATATTGATTCAATAGCCAACGGTAAATTAAATACTTTATCATTAGCGCTGTCTCCATTGCTAAATTATTTCGCGTAGTGGTACGGCCGGTTGCCATGCCGCCTGGTGCATAAGAACCGGCCTCAGAAGTCGCAACTTTTCATTACTTGGAAAAGTTTTTAACCAATACTCTCCATTTTTGCAGGTGTGTCATTATTTATTGGGACTGTGGTTCTTCTTATTGGATGGTCCTTGTTCGTCTTGGTAACTTACCTTTACCCAATTACCCTTGTATATTTTACCTGCTATTTTGAGTTGCACTTATTAGGCAAACTTGAGGTACATTCCTTCCTTTTTGTTCTCAAGTTATACGCTGCCCTGCTTATTCTTATTAAACACGCTACATGATCATCTACTTCTTGGATTTCTTGCATTCGTTTTGGCTGTTATAAGCTGGAAACTGGTGAACTCTGACAAATTACTGGATTTGCGCTCAGGCACGTTGGACGAAATTAGGGGGTAGCTGGCACTGAAGAACAATTTTAGGGTGAAAAAGCCAACCAATACTCGTGCAGTTGGCTCGCCAAAATTGCTGGACTCGGGTCATTTTTGACACGGACAATCTTATACATCAACATTTTTTAAATTATGCTAGTTAGTTGTGTTCGCATATTTAGATGAAAAATACAATTACAGACATGCAGCTACTTCCCACCCATCTTAATTAGTTGCAAGGAAAAACTTACATGTAAATGAAATAAAATTACAAGGAGAAAAATACTCACAACACATAAATACATGTAAATAAAGAACACTACTGTTACAACAGGAGGCCAATAGATGTTTTCTGATTAGGAAATAATGTATCTAGATTTTAAGCCAGTTCAGATATCTATCTGGAGTCTCTGACCAATTAGGTTCAATCCAGCAGCAGTTCAAGTTCTCCTTAGAATCACGATAATCTTTAGCACAATGTTTACTACCAAAAGAGTGATACATACCCGTTTCAAGAGAATAGTACACAATTTCTTCATTATGCAACCTCGGAAAAAAGATCTTGTTCTCCATTCGACTAGTCGGAGCCATTGCTGAGGTACAAGATGTATTGCTGATACACAACATATGCTGACCCAAATGTTTGACTTCAACCCAAACCATTTCAATGTCGTTCAATTTAAAAATACGAACCCATTTTCCTAAATGGCCTAATAACACGGACCACGAGCTTTCCGTCACACTCCACCAAGTAACTCTTGTAGATGAAATCACAATTTGGTGGGTTTACCATGGCTAAATTTCCCAACTAATGCCATGCTCCAATTTGAATACCCCCACGGTTCCGTTAAGGTCTAAGCAATAAAAAGCTCCAAGGTGGAAAACTGGATTGTTAAAGTTTAGCTCAAAATCCACATTTTTCCTTCTGGGAGGTAAATAAACGTTACTACAGACATCCTGAGTCCAAAATACATCTCCCCGTTTGATAAAAGAGATTTCAACCTCATCATGAAAGCTTTTATTGATGGCAAAGACTACGCAGTCGGAAGAAGTCGGCAAGGATGAGAATGAGATACCTGTGAAAGCATATTGAGGGCACGAATCTGGCAAGACTGGAAGCTTGACAGTTGATCTCGTGAAGGGATTGTAGAAGAACAAAGTCTTGCCTTTTGACAAGAGCAACCATCCACTTTTGAGAACCGAATTCTAGAACCTTTCAGCAATTCAGGGATGTTCAAGAGGTAGTTTTCATTATTATGCATTGGATTTATGAAATCGAAGATGGCTTGATGTTTAGGAAAAACCAGCCACGGGGATAAATCTATGGTCTGCACTATCCTGTTAGATGAGGATCTTCTCAAATCTAGTATCGTATGATATTTTTTACTGACTCCACGTAAGTGTATGTAATCCAATGTATGCAGATAATTTGATATCAACCATACCATATGATCATCCTTAAGCATCATCCATGGTCCTGCATCCTTAACATCCTCTTTATCACCTTCTTTATCGACTGGTTGGTTTTCCCTTGCCCCAATAACTTTATGCATGCATTCATTCATTTCTGACACATATTCTGTTGCTCTTATACTGTCACCGAACCTTCAAAACAAAAGAACAGAAAATTATCACAAATTCAGGTAGTATAAAAGGTGCAAGTCACTAATGAATTAGAGAAACTAACATTTCACTTTGGATGTGTATCAGAAAGGGTCTTTGGATATTTGACAATATCTCTTTTGCAAAAACGGAGGGATTATTTGATACGAAAATGAGTGCAACTAATATGCAAGTTTACCCAGACACAAATATGGAGGATACAAGTAAGTCGTTTTAAAAATGCAGATGACAGATAAAATTACCTTGGAGTTGCAGAAATCATCAACCATTCAGGCATATACCATGGTGCTGGTAGATTGGGACATGGTAAAGAAAGTAAAATACTTTCATCTTCCAAGTCATATTTGTACATGCTCATTTCTTCGTCATGTGTATAATACACATAACCCTTTGATAAACCCAAGTCTGAGGCCAAGCAAGACAGTTGCGTATTACTACTCAAAAAGAAGACATAGTCATCCATACTTTTCACTTCCTCCCAAGTCATTGAAGAGAAATCCATTTTCCACACATCTATTACATTGACAAAAAAAACATTGAGCATTCCTTCTTAACCCGGAACATATGAAAAAAGTTTGTTACCTGAACATACCAAGAGAAAGAAAAGAAACATGCATGGGATAAAATATAAAATTGTCTCATCAGAGAAGATGAGCAAAACGTTAAATGGAAGCAACAGAATAGCCACACATTGAAAAACCTCTGGATGTCGAACAACAACCTCTCATCGTCCTTGATTCATGAAGTTGACACAACTTAAGATCTCCCTACCATATGCATGTATATTCCGTCTTTAAGGTTCTCTGCCAAACCCCATAGCATCAAAAGTGATATGAACCTCATCTTATCAGGTAAAGCAATCATGTTTGTCTACTGTACACCTGGTAGCATGCGTCAAAAAACTTATTATGCATCTAGAATTCTATTTTGAGCATATATACAATATAGATGACAGAAGTATAGCAGTAGCACATCCAGAAAAGAAAAGATGCAGCTAAGTGAAGTAGGAATTTCTGTAGCTTTACAGTATTTTCATTATGGTATCATCATGTTTTGTGCCAAATTCAGAGCCCGCCAGGTGAAATTATACAAATGTAGTGCAAGTCTCTCAAAAAACCTTAGATTGAGAGTGGAATGCGAAGTGTCTCTCGAACATGTGAAGGAAACATGTCCGTTGAAGCATGACCAGTTTGATAATGAGATACAAAGTTTTGAATGAGAATCAGGATATGCAATTGTAAAAAATCTTTTCAGTTTGTTGTTATCTTGGGAATGGTTGGTGACTGTATAATGAAGTAATCCCCCCAAGGGAGTGATAATTCCCAGTGGTTTAAACTTCAAGAAATTGCTTAAAATTGCTCGAGATGGATAGAGGGTTCTGAAGGAGTTCCCTAGTTCCAATTTGGTTGAAATAGATGGTAAGGAGAGTTTTTGGTTCTGACAAATATCATCCCTTGTCTGATTTTGTATGTGATACTATGGGCAGTGAATGCTAACCTTTTGGTGTCTAGGTAGCTCAAGATAATACTATGGACCTGCAGATCTTTGTACCCCGTCTCTCGCGAATTCCAACTTGTCCCCGTCTCTCATGGATTCCATCTAGTCCCCGTCTCCCTTGGAATGCAACTTGTTAATCCATGGGCCGATATTGGTTGGACCCCGTCCACGATATCCAATTGCTGCACAGTATTAAGACCAGAAACATAGAGATTAGTCAAAACCGGAGGGTCAAGGTGAACTGAGAGTCTGTTACAGACAGATTAACCTTACATGAAACTTGACCTCTGGTACGCCTTAGTTGAGGTAACAAAAGGTCCCAGCAGCTTTTTGCTCCTTGTCTTTTGTGGATTCCAACTTGTTAATCCCCGGCCTGAAATTTGTAGGGTCGCGTCTAAATGCAATATCCAATTGCTGCACATTATTAAGACCAAAATGTAGTAATTAGTAAGAAGCATTAATCTTGGATCAAAGAAGTGGGGAGAAGATATAATAGGCAGAATCAAAAGAACGCCAACAGAGTACCCAACACTTTCAGCATATTACTGTGGTTGTTTCCATTTTCTCTTGTTTCTTTTGCTAGTGGTGTGCTGTTATCCCAAACCATTGGGAATAGAACCATATAACTTGAGCTAGAAATATCCAAAGCTACTTAACAAGATAGAAATGCAACTTACAGATAGGAAAAGGTTCATCCCTGTCAACAAAGACTGAGGAACATTGGCAGTAGAATCAATAGATGGTCTTCCCTCAAACACAATCACCCTATCAAGCATGATATGTCGCCATTAACGACAAAAGCAGTCTTCTTTGCATGGAGGATGAACCTCTTAATGACTTTTGGTGCAACAATACGCTGCTCTGAATCAAGATAAGCACACGGCTCGTCTATCAGATATATATCCACAGGCTGCATTAACCATAAACGCAATTTGTAAAATTGTAATGAATCGCTCTTACTCAAATTACAAAATCAATTCAATTTTCTGTGTTAGTACCGACCAGTCATACTACAACAAACTCATGAATGCCATTATAACTGGAAATGAAGATCAAATTAAGATAATAAATAAGAATGAATTTCTTCTGCACTTTCCCGCTGGAGTCTCAGCAACCTGAAAGTAAAAAAGAAAAAAGAATTGTTACCTAGAAAGTAAGTGATTCATCACGGAATCGTAGATTCTCAGTAGGGACAAAGCCAGCCAGGAAAATATTAATTTTGTCACTGACGGAAAAGGGAAGGGTTACAACTCCATAAGCTCCGGGTTTCCCATATAAGCAGCAAATGAAGTCCAATAAGTAACCCAAATCACTAAAGTCATGCTCCACAAGACAACAATCACATAGCTGAAGATGAAACATAACATCATCAGAGATCTGCTTCAGGTCTGAATGAATATGAAAGATATTACGAGAGATGAAAGAGACAAGACCTGTTTGGCCTGAGCAATGTTCGGTAACTTGAGCAGCTTTAAGCCTCTGCTTCACATCAAGAAAACTGGATGGCTCGTCAAACATATAAATATCTGCACTCTGCATGGCAGTCACAGCGATAGCAAACTTCTGCAGCTCGCTACCAGATAAATAACCAACATTTCGATCTGTAACCTGATTCAGCTCAAGATTACGACAGAGTTCCTCTTTGACATTTCTCTCATCTTTTTGCTCCAGCACTTGCCCAAGATTACCTTTAACCATTTTCGGGATGTCATCCAGATATTGGCGCCTGTTGGATATTGGCTCGATTTTAGGAAACACCAGTGTGATTTCCTAAATCAGTCTTGACTGATTTTTAGAATTATGTTTAGACTTTTATCTAAACAAGGGTTTCCTATCTTAGCTAGTTTATGTTTCCTAAATTAGAGTAAAACTTGGTTTCCTAATCGAAGTATTGTAAGCCTATAAATAAAAGCATAACCTTTAGGTTATAGACATCTACATCATCTACATAAATCTTGTCTAAACCCTTAGGTTGTAGACATCTCCTCACAAAGAAGAGAAGTAATCTCTCCATTAGCAAGATGTAGATCCTCTCATGGCTTTTGGGCTGGGAGAGTTGGGGGAGATTTGAAGGTGAGTTGAGAATGTGAAGAAGAAGAACGGGTGCCGAGTGTCATGTGCATTGTGTATTCTCTAATATATAAATAAAGTGAATTTCTGCTGCCCGTGGACATAGGCCATTGCCGAACCACGTAAATCTCTGTGTCTTGTGTGTTCTATGTGCATTAGCTTCCGTTGAATGTTTAGTTTTCATTTCTGATGCCGGATCCTGGAATGCCTTGAGGAATAATATGAACCTCTCGGCACAACAAACTAGTATCAGAGCTTAGGTCTAGGTTCTTGAAATCTAGGGTTTGCTCGTTTGAATTGGGTCAGAAACGATATGTGAAGATATCAAAGAAGATGTCAAATTTGAAGAAGAACACAAAGACAAGACGACATGTTCTTGACGAATTTGTCTTTGGAAGATTCTTGACATTTTGTAAACCGTGGTGAAGAATCGTGACGATTAGAAAAAGCGTAATGGAAGATTGGTGGAAGTTTCGATCTTGTGGTCAAAAGGGTGCATCGGTTACTGTCGGAAAGATGGTGTAAAGTTGTTTTTCGACATTCGCCATGTGAATTTCGAAATTGCAAAGAATTGTTCGAAATATCAAGGGAGCAATTGTGAATGTTCTTGGTTGTCATTAGTTTGATCATGTTGTCCTTGACGTAGTCGAAGGAATTGAAGAAGAAGTCAAAACTCAAGTTTGCCTCAGTTGCATGGAGTAGCGAGGATTGCAGAAACCTAATAGTAGGTTTCATGTGAGAATTATCAACCATTTGAGTATCTTAGTGTTGTGAGAGCACTAGTGGAAGGTTGATAAATTACGTGTGAAGAGTTTGATTTCACGAAGAATTGTTAATTTGAAGCGGTGGCTATAAGCACATTGCATTATTAATGATCGATTGAAGAAATGCGGTGAACTCGGTTTCCTATATGGAGATATTATGTGTGGTGGAGCCGTAGTTTCTTGTTCTATTTTGAAAAGAAGCGATTAAAGATGAAGTCGACACAATTTTTTGGCATATGCACCTTGCGCATATGATTGGAGAAGGGTTTGTTTGAATGTGTTGAGTGTGAAACTTACTTGAAGATTAAGCTTATGAGCATTGGATTTCTGCAGGCTTTTGTTGTTTACACAGCAATGTAGGAGTTTTTTTTTATATACCGTTGAACACCGCAAATATCGTACGTTTTGAATCATCCACTCGGATGTTTGAAGGCACCTCTTTGATTTACTGTTTTTTTAGAAGAGGAGCTAGGTGGTTGTTACCTTTGTTGTTTTGATGATATTTGGCGGATAATGAAGGTGTTAACCTTTTGAAGTCATCAAGGTGAAGAAGTGCAAGACCGTGGTGGAAAAACAGATAGGTCGTGAAGATATGTTTCCGTTTTTCGAGGTGAAAACTCAGTTGCAAGGAACAAGTATCATTGTGGCACTTCACAACTGTAAGGTACAATACTACATGTGAAGTATATTGTTAAGCGAAGAAATCGCAAACTATTTGAAGAACGTGGTATGTGAATTAAATTGTTTTTTGTCATAAGAAAAAAACATTGGAGAACAAGAAAGAAGTTTCAAGTTTGCAACTCGAGAAGTTGAAGTTGTTCGGTGTGTACCGAAGTTTGAAGAAGATTCTAAAATCATTAGATCCATTCGACTCCGTCGGGTTTAAAATTGATTAAACGGTGGAGTATTGAAGAAGTTTTTCCAATGCAGTGACAGTGATAAAAGGATTGAAGAATGAAAATCTGTATTGTTGAGTATAGAAGTAATAGTATTAGATAGTGCGTAATCTAATACATTTGAAGACTAAATCATGCAGTTGAAGAACGCATAATCATGCATTTTAGCATTTTGCAAACATTGTGTGAAGGTGGAGAAAGAATCAAGCTTGGAGTAGAAAGTTCCAGTTTCGAAGATATGAAAATATCATGAATAAGTCACCACACGGTATACTGGAATGTGTTCACAAATATGTTTGGGAACTTACAAAGACTGCATCTTTGTAAGGTATGAATTATTTCATTTTTTGAAGAAAACTTCGTAGGTATGGGGGTACACCATACATTTGCATGTGATGAAATATTGAACTCCGCATTGAAATACAAAGTGTTGGAATTTGAAGAAGTAGGATGAAGGAAGAGCTCAAATTATTTGACAAGTGAAGTGGTGAGTTAAAGTCAAAGACTATATCCTACGAGTTGAAGCAAATGTGCAAAGAATTGAATCTTGCAAGTTTGAAGAATATGTGCATGTGAAAATCTATGAAGTTGAAGACGCATCAAGAATTCATAGATAACTGGAATTGATGAGAAATCAGCAAAGTTACGAAAGAATTTGTGATGTTTAGGATTGGCCATCTTGAACTAAATCAATGACTTACGTTTGCAGCATCTTTAGGTGCATTAGTATGTTGGTGTTTTTTCTAAGACACAATTGTAGCCCCTGTTATGGGATTGAATTTGTGAAGCACATGTTGAAGCACATTGCATCCTTAAAAGGGATTTGAAACACCATACGGTGTGTTGGTGTCGATTGATACATTGGAGTTGTACCAAGTGCAACATCTTAGGATGATTGAAGTATGAAAGCATCATTAGATGATTGGAGAAATGAAGTCCTTTTATGGAAGTGAAACATCTTCGGATGGTTGGCACCTACGGGTGAGTGAAGTATTGAAGTCCTTTTATGGAAGTGAAACATCTTCGGATGGTTGACACCTACGGGTGAGTGAAGTATTGAAGTCCTTTAGTGGAATTGAAGCATCTACGGATGATCGGCACCTTCGGGTGATTGAAGGCGATAGAGTATGAAGGCGTGGAAGGTGAATGTCGAGATTTCATGCCAAGTCTGGAGAATTCGTAGAGAATAGTGAAGTTGAAGTTGTCCTAGAAATCTTGCCAAGGTGGAGAATTGTTGGATATTGGCTCGATTTTAGGAAACACCAACAGATTTCCTAAATCGGTCTTGACTGATTTTTAGAATTATGTTTAGACTTCTATCTAAACAAGGGTTTCCTATCTTAGCTAGTTTATGTTTCCTAAATTAGAGTAAAACTTGGTTTCCTAATCGAAGTATTGTAAGCCTATAAATAAAAGCATAACCTTTAGGTTATAGACATCTACATCATCTACATAAATCTTGTCTAAACCCTTAGGTTGTAGACATCTCCTCACAAAGAAGAGAAGTAATCTCTCCATTAGCAAGATGTAGATCCTCTCATGGCTTTTGGGCCAGGAGAGTTGGGGGAGATTTGAAGGTGAGTTGAGAATGTGAAGAAGAAGAACGGGTGTCGAGTGTCATGTGCATTGTGTATTCTCTAATATATAAATAAAGTGAATTTCTCGCTGCCCGTGGACATAGGCCATTGCCGAACCACGTAAATCTCTCGTGTCTTGTGTGTTCTATGTGCATTAGCTTCCGTTGAATGTTTAGTTTTCGTTTCGATCGGGATCTGGAATGCCTTGAGGAATAATATGAACCTCTCGGCACAACAGCGCTTGCATTTTTCCTATTGAAAGGCACAATCAAGTTGCTTTTCTTTGCTTTATTGTGCCATTGCCATAGGTATCAATCCCTAGACTAGGTGAACAAGAGATAGAAGTTCCAATATCTACACCGAATTACCTTTAACTTTTCGTAGTAAGCTTTCTTGATGTCGGATGCATTTGAATCCTTTCTTACTCCCAACACATCATAGTAGTCTCTCGAATACATTATATACACGTTGAACCTAAAAGAGCCAATGAGCGAAGTTGAAATTTAGGCAGAAAAAAAGAGGACCTAAATCCAAAATTTGCATTTCTATTGGTATAAAGTAAGAAACTATGAATACCGGTTGCATGAATTGATCTCTCTGCATAGACAAATTTTCCATTAAAATCTCCACCTCTTGGTTTTACGGAATTTATATATTCAAAACCCATGAATCGGGAAGAAACATGATTACCCCAAACATTGCAAATGAACAGAAAACAAGGAAAGTAAATACCCACTTTCGAAACTAACATATCC
This sequence comes from Papaver armeniacum, assembly GCA_023531295.1. NCBI lineage: Eukaryota > Viridiplantae > Streptophyta > Magnoliopsida > Ranunculales > Papaveraceae > Papaver > Papaver armeniacum. The sequence goes on along the minus strand of JAJJWW010002376.1, from coordinate 62,088 downwards.
AATGTGACTTCCAGATATAAACCCGTGACCACACGCAATGAATTGTTCTTCAACCGTAAGAAGAAACAAACTGATATAAGAAATCAGCAAATTAATAAAATTTCTAAACAGCTCTAGCACCATTGGAGTTCTAAGGGGAAACCAGGACTAAAAGAAAATCAAGATTTATATCTTGAGAACTGCACACCTAGCACGTAAGCAACACCGCCATCACCTCACAGCTCTCCCTTGCAGCAAGAGAAGAGCAACCAGAAACCCTTCAAGTCGGGTAACCACCAACCAAGGCAAAGAACATCAGAGAGTTGAGAATTGGAGAAGAACACCCAAGTCAACAATGCGAGTCACCACCATAACAAAGATCGCCACCAACAAACGATCATTAGCACCCCATCATGACAAATTGACGATAATCAAAGATTGGTGGAATTGTAGCGCAACATGAATCCCAGTTCCTACCGAACAACCATTATCACCAAAACAAATTATAACCGACAGGGGTCACACCACCATCAAAACTAGCTAGTCACCGCAATATCAATCTCGACCGCCATCCGACTTAAAGGTGGCACAATTAAAATTCGGAGTAAAGAGGGCATACAGATGAATGAACACCTTGTAATCTCAAGTTTATCTTTCACTAGTCATACAAGTCGGACAAATGTTTTCCCAAGCCGAGGGTTGATGTGTTTTTGCTTCCGTGTAAATGATAGTACAATCTCCGAATCTGGCTCGATAAATTCCGGACCCGTAATTGTTTCCCGTTGAAACACATGATTGCTCTAATCAGTAATCACGAGCTACTAACTTCACATATGATGCGATTCGGAAGCAATATGAGATTTGAGGCTTTAAGAAGACCTCGTCGAGGATAAAAGCACAATATGCGTGTATATGATCCCCGAATCTCCATTTCCGTCCCTTCTTCTTCACATCTGTTAGTCATGTCCTGCAGTCCATCAAAAGTATTCTAACAATTAGAAACTAAAGGTAGTGAATGCTTTTAAATTGGGTAGTCAATGCTTGCGTCATTCACACCATGACTGTGAAAAATCGAACTTGTATAAGTACAACAGTAGAAGTAAATTTATGTCACACAGCCTATGTAACAGAACTGAAGTACAACAAGCAACTACCAACTCGAATTTGGAAAATACTAAAAGGATTTCTTCACAACAGAATGTGCAAACACAATTGGATCCCAGTTGTTTTCCAAAAATCTTAGGATAAGAAAAGTGCTTTGGGATGGAAAATAAGAGGATCAAAACAAAGTGTGTATGGTAAATTATAATAGATGCTAACTAAGCCAAAGGAGTTTCCAAGGAGTTGGGTACAGCTAGTCTTGTGTGGTACAAACACATAATTTTGTCTTGCAACAAGATTAATCGGAGAAGCCTCGACTCTTTAACATGATTCATTTCCTGAAAATGTTTGATCACGTAAACTAAAATTCAATTGACAACACAGTTGAAGGATTTGGTTCACTTAAAGAAAATGGATTAGATTTTTTGGGTTCTTCACATCTAAGTATATATTTTATACTTTGATCTAAACATATCAAAGGGTTTGTACAAGGGACTTCAACCACAAAACTTAAGCAAGTATCAAGTAAAGAGACACACTGGAACCATTCATCATCATTGCTTACAATTTAACGAAGATACAAAACTATTCAACCGCACATGAGCCGTTTGCCTTTGTTTCATACAAAACTTCTTAGAAAGAATTCACTGTAACCAACCGTGAGACAAGGCACATGATCGAGTACCACTCACTTGAGTTGTCAGCTATAGTTCATCCCTGATTTTTCACTTGAGGTTCTTAAGAAAGAGAAGTCGGTAAGTCGAATCCCCACTTGCAAAAGGGGTTCGGGTTTAAGTCATATTCGGTTACCAACAAAATTGAAGTTTGTTTATACACTCAAGGCTAATACCATGACAGGTTGGTTAACTAACATTGAAATCTTTCTTGAAGGACTCATAATAATGCTCATTCCAATAATCTTTTTGCCGTGTTCTCTTTTGTAAAGGGATTTTAATTTTACATTTAAGATAAAAGATCATGGCAAAGCAACTTCACGACAACTTTAGAATCATAGACAGATGACAGTTAAAGGACTGCCCCACTTAATGACTTGTATATCACATTAACATTCCATTGAAGAGTTTTCAACAGAAAATTCTAGTGTTTCAAAATCATTTTAGGACTTGATTTCATTACCGTAGGTGTAAATAATCCACAAGGACAGGTGGAACGATCCTAAGCCATGGCGTACCAGAGCAAGCGTGCACCTAAGGTACCGGATCGCCTCTCCGAACCTGGGCGTAAGAAAAGAGGAGCCGAAAGTCGACGAAAAAGGGGGAAAAGCTGTGACGCGATGGACATCGGGCACTGGAGCCATAAATGCGCTGACAAAGTTGGTGAAGAGATAAGGAGGACTCGGTCAGGAAAGACTCGGCCAAGGATCCCAAGGGCGACATCGATCGCCTCCATCGAACGGGCGACATCGAGTGGCGGGATAGCAGGAGCAGACATCACTCGGCTTGACACACCGACCCGAACAAATAAGGACGGTCGGCTGAGACATCGACCGACCACCCGAGAGGAACATCAAGGAAGCTACGCCAGGCCTAACACCGTAGTACTGATGTATCATCACTTGTAGCTATAAATAGAGACCATGTAGAGAGGAAGAACCCAAGCAAGAAGTGAGGAAAGAGAGCGTACTAGAGCATTGAGAGAGATAAATCCGTCTTGTAACCTTGAACCGAGTAATAAGATCTTCTTTTACACCCCCGTGGACGTAGGTAATCATGCCGAACCACGTATATCTTGTGTTCTATTACTTCCTCCGTTTGCTTTGTTTCTTTGTGTATGCATCTAGTTACCTTTGGATGTAGTGGTAGGATTTTCTACATCTACATTCCGCGCCGACTAAGGGGACGTATAACATCTCCTGATACCTTGAACTCGGGCGCTAGAGGGAAAACTCCAAGCTCCTAAGCCACCACAGTGTCTTTGGTTGATGCTAAGGGAGAAACCCCTTCGATCTCGCTACCTTTGTTTCCTTCAGTAATGTCTTGTTGAGTCGATGGAGGTCACCTTTGTGTTCTGGTTTTGTTATCTTCGTTTTCTTTGTTATTTTTGTTTTCTTGGCAACATCTTGTCGAGACTGGTAAAGCTAGCCTTGCGTTCTTGCTAGTTATCTTCATTTCGTTATTTCTATGTCGAATTGGTATAAGTCCATTTTCGTGTTTAAACCAGTAGTCTCCATTTCTCCAAGAAAACAAGTTTTCCGCTTAGGCGAAGTCATCGGAGACAGCTCCGTCGAGATAGGCTGTATGTTTGAGACGCCTCAGAGAGTTATCGGACAACCCATGAGCTCCCAAAATAGCATCTTTCGATGTTGGTAGAAGCTAGAAGGGGATTCCATCTCGCTGACCGCGATCTATGACTTCCAACCCCGTTGCAAGAGAAATTCGACAGCTCCTATCAACATTCAGTAAGGGTAGTTGATGCTAAACGAAAACCTCTAACAGGGGCGACGCGTAGGTTACTTAGACTATCTTCTAGGGAGAGATATTGTCGCATCTATCTCCATTTCACACCTGTCTTTATTTTAGCAAGGTAAACGAAGCGTGATAATGGTGGAAACAGAGCTAGCTCAGAATCATTGAGTCTAGTTCTTGGAAACCATGGCCGACGGGGTTATAGTGAGTAGTCCTTGTCTCACTTTGACCCTACACTAAGGGCCTCACAGTACCAGCGGAAAACGGTAGGAATTGTCGACCAGCAACGCGACGGCGACTGAGGATCCTCAGCACGATCCCCCACCATGAAGGAAATCCTCCGACCTAACATACGGATGATTGATGACTTCTGGCGTTGGGAATGTTAGGACAAATAGCAGTTAATGCATGGGAAGAGTACTGAAAGCGATGCGTTAAGACAGCTTTTCAAAATTTGTCCTTTTGCGGCGAAAACGATTTGACTGCTGAGACCAACATGCTAGCGTAAAGGGAGTCGTACTATAGAAAACCTTTTTCACTCTGCACTGGACTGCTGTACTCCACCCTTAACCTTTTCGAAAGCAGTTCGAAGTAAGTGTTGTCTACTTTGCTGACGTAGGGACGGACGGATAGGCGAGCCGAGGAACGAGGACGATAGCAAAGGCAATGGCAAGTACCTCCAGGACGAGCAGGATCCTGAGGAACCGAGTCACGGCGGGATCCAGCGGGCAAGAGGGACTCACGGACTCCCAACACGGAGATCGTCGACCTAACGACCGAGGCGAGACTCGGCGTTGATCAAAGGCATGACTACGGTCCAACGAGGAGGTCGATCGAGCCGAGATGACGACTTCCCACCCGAGAGATTGAGGATTAACCCAAGCCGATGGGGCCGAGAAACGAGGGCGAGCATGGAAGACGGGAGAACGCATCGGATACGGAGGAGGAGGAGGAAGTCCAAACGATACACGAAGAACGAAGAAGAGAGAGACAGACCTACGGAACACCAAAGAGATTTGGAACGAGAGGCCGAAAGACTTAGGCAAGTACACTTGGCAGGAGGGAACCCTAATCGAGACGTCCCCCCAGTAACGGCTGACCGCTTCCCAGCTTCGGCTGTTCCCCCAGTAGTGGTTGATCGCCCTACGGCCCCGATCGTCCCTCCTATCGCTCTCACTGCCAGACCCCCAACCGCACCCCCTAACGCAACGGGACACCAAATGAACGGTCATTCTAGTCACGAGAGCACCGACCCGATGTTACTCGCCATACTGGCAAGTCAAAGAAGACAGGAGGATCTGATGAGAGAATTGCAGAGGAGAAACTTGGCACTAGAGTACGAGAACCACCAACTCCGCAACAGGAGGACGGGGTCGAGGGGATCATCGAGCCGAGGCGCCTCCAGCAACCACACCCCACCAAGGGATGACCCACCCCCTTCGCCAAGCCGAGGACGAGTACCCGACCCTAATCGGCCAAGAGAAGGGTATGGGCCATCCGAGGATTCTTCGGCCGATGAGGAAGTGACCAACGAAAGTACGGACGCGTCCACCAGACAAAAGATTGAACGGCTTGAGCAGATGGTTAAGAAACTGACCGGAGATAGTGAGGATGATAAGTTAGCAGAAGTAATCAATGAAGCCCAGAAGACACCGTTTACCAGAGAACTGGACCGAACACCATTTCCACCAAAGTGCACGCTGCCAATCTTCCCATCTAGGTTCGATGGCACAGGCGATGCGGGAGAACACATCAAGATGTACGGCATGTCCTTGCTGCAGTGGAAGAATTACGATGTGGTCATGTGCAAGTTTTTCCCAGCTAGTCTTGAAGGAGAAGCGAAGAGTTGGTTCTACACCCTGCCTGATAAATCCGTTGGGAGCTATGCGGTTTTAGTGGAAACTTTCCTCGAGACATACATGCACAACAGCATAGCTCGGCCCAGAGTCGACAAGTTATTTACCCTGGCACGAAGGCTGAGAGAACCGCTGCGTTCCTTAACGGATAGATGGAGGAAGTTATGCACGGATATAGGGAAGGCACCGGTCGACCAGCAAATATTCGGCTTCGAGAACTCGCTAAGAAAGTCGGACCCCATCTGGGTGGCGATGTACACAGAAAAGCCCAAGACGCTAAGGGAGATCCGGAAGATGCAAGAGCACTATATAGCCTTGGAAGAAATCCAGGAAGGAGCGCAAGACAGGGGAATACAAGAGGCGAGCACCACAGAAGAGGTTATCCCGAGAGAAGCCACGAAACGATCCGAGAAAAGGCCCGGTGCCCAGTCCCAGGGTGAGAACAAGAAGGTCTGGGTCGAGAGGGGAAAGAAACCTCGCCATGAGCCGAGATCGTACACTCTGCTCAATGCACCCTTGGAAGAAGTGTTCAAGGAGGTTGAAAAGAGGAACGATATCCGTTACCCCAAGACTCGGGGAATCCAATTCGACGGGACGAGGAACCACCCGGAGTTCTGCCATTATCATCAGTTCCGCGGCCACTCAACCAACGATTGCAGGGAAGTGAAGGATATCGTCCAGCACCTGATCCGCGACGGGTATCTACGGCATTTCGTCAAAACACCATCGACACCGGCCCAGCCCGAGGTCCCAGTACATCAAATAAGAATCAATCGCGGCGCTCAGTTCACTTGTAACACCATATCACACTCAGCAACACAAGGATACGATCTAGGGACCGGTATCACCTCGAGAATACACAAGAGGGACAGATCGGGCAGAGAAATCTTTAGCGTGGCCAAGACCCTCCCTATGGAGCCGTGGATGATGCAACCGATTACGTTTTCGGCGAAAGATGTCCCCTTGAACGGACAAGCACATGGAGATCCCTTAGTAATAACCCTGATGATTGAGGAATGGGGCGTCCGCAGAATATTAATGGACAGTGGTAGTTCAGTCGAGGTATTGTTCTATGACACTTTCAAGAGGATGGAGTTGTCCGATGACATCCTGATCCCATCGACTTATCGAATTTACGGCTTCAACGGTACGGTGACAGTGCCAAAGGGAGAGGTCACTCTCAGAGTCTCGGATGGGGAAGGGTTCCTTGACACCTTGACCACCTTTTGCGTAGTCGATGTCGCTTCACCCTACGAGGCGATCCTAGGACGACCTTGGGTCGCAGGGATCAAGGGAGTCGCCTCGGCCTACCATCAGAAACTGCGCTTCCCTTCTTATCGTGGAGTAGTAGAAGTACTAGGCGACCCCCAAGCGGCAAGACAATGTGTGCAGATAGACATCCAACAGAACGAGGAAAGACGGTCGAGGAAACGCCAAGAAAAGAAGAAGTCTAAGGAAATGGAAGCGGGAGAGGAATTGGAAAAGATGATGTCACAAGCCATCGCCACCTACGAAGCAGGCGACACAGAAGTCTTATAGCAATCACAGGAGCCGGCAACCGTCGGCGAGCCTAAACAGAACTTTTCGGCCCTAGAACCAACTCGGCAAGTTAATCTGGGCACCGAGGAGGAGCCGAGATTAGTGAGAATAGGGTCACGCTTAACGAATGGGCAATCCCGGCAGCTGATAGCCCTCCTAAAGGAACACATGGATGTATTTGCCTGGCAGATGCACGACATGGAAGGCATCGATCCGGAAGTTTGCTCGCACCATCTGAGGATAGACCCCAAATTCAGACCGATCAGACAGAAAATGAGAAGAATTGCACCCGAGCTACAACCAGCGGTAGAGGCAGAGTTGAAGAAACTGTACGCAGCAGGAATCATCCGAAAGGCCCAATATCCGCAATGGATATCTAATATGGTGATAGTCCCCAAGAAGAATGGGGCGTCCGAATTTGCGTCGATTACAACGACTGAATAAGGCATGCCCAAAGGACAGACTTCCTCTCCCCAAGATCGACCCATTGGTGGAATCCATTGTCGGGTACAAGGCGATAACACTCATGGACGGGTACTCGGGATACAACCAAATCCCCCGGCCCCCGAAGACCAGGAGCATACATCCTTTTTCACGCCAAGAGACTTGTGTTGCTACACCAAAATGCCATTCGGGCTGAGAAATGCGGGCGCCACATATCAGAGGCTAGTGGAGGACATGTTTGAAGACAAAATACACGACACCATCGAAGTATACGTGGACGATATGCTAGTCAAGAGTAAGGTAGCCGATACACACATCGACGACCTCAGAGACATCTTCCAGACCATGAGGAGGTACAAGATGAGGGCAAATCCGTCCAAGTGCACCTTCTGGGTCACCTCGAGCAAGTTCCTAGGATACATAATCACGGATAAGGGGATCGAAGCAGACCCAGGATAAAATCAAAGCGATAATAAAATGCCTTCGCCCGTAATGATTAAGGACGTGCAACTACCGAACGGAAACTTGGCGCTCTAGGACGATTCATCTCTCGATCGTCGACAAGTGCAAGAATTTCTTCGGGACGTTAAGGAAGGGAGAGAAGTTCGGATGGACCGAGGAGTGTGAGGAAGCATTCCGAGAATCAAGCAACACCCGGCGAGCCTACCTGTTACAAAGGCCCGAGCCCGAGGACATATTAACGCCGTATCTCGGGGCAACCAAATCATGCCATCAGCCGTGTTGGTCAAGAACGAGGGAGCGAGAAGAAAAGCCTCGTATATTTCATAAGCAAGACCATGAACCCGGCAGAAAAGAACTACACCAGGATCGAGCAGCTCATACTAGCGTTAGTATTTGCAACACAAAAGCTTCGGACGTATTTCCAAACCCACAAGATTCGGGTGCTTACCAAGTCCTCCATAGAGTCAGTGCTCGACAACGCAGCTAGGTCAGGACGGATCTCTAAGTGGAGCGCGCAAATAAAGCAGTTCGATGTCTTTTACGAGATGAGGACAGCCGTGAAGGCACAGGCAGTTGCCGATTTTTTGGCAGACTTCCCCCTCAGTGATGAGGACGAAGTAGAAGACATCCCCGGAATGGAAGAAGACCGAGACGATCCACCCGACTTACTCGAGACATGCAGCCCGACACGATGGGAGGTTTTCGTCGATGGGTCATCCAATAAGGACGGGTCGGGTTTAGGGCTGGTCTTCACGACACCAAAGGGCAAGAAAATGGTCCACTCCTTTAGGCTTGAGTTTAAGGCAACCAACAATGTCACAGAATACGAAGCAGTAATACATGCCTTACGTCTGATAGTGGAGATGGGCATCCAGGAGGTACGACTCACGAGCGACTCTCAGCTAGTTGTCCGACGCATCAACGGGCGTCGCCATACATGACCCCTTGTTACGTAAATACGGGAACTCGCCCAATTCTACATCGGGCAAATACCGAGCATTAAATTCCGACACATCTCGCAGAAAAGACAATCGGCATTCGGATGCCCTGGCTTACGTTGCTTCCATGTTGACAGACTCAAGCATTGAAGGCATCGAGTTATGAGGGTCTTAATGCCATCGCATTCGAGATCGAGAACGTCGACGCACATATTGCATTGTCACTACCGACCGATGTCGGTAGACGATTGGAGGAAGCCGATTCATGAATATCTCGAAACAGGGAAAATTGCCTAAAGGGCGACTGAGGTCAACAAGATCAAAAGCAAAGCAGCCGCGTCACGAAGTTCGAGACGGAATTCTCTACGGAAATCGTACTGGACCCTTGTTGAGGTGCCTAAGTAAAGAAGAGGGGCATACAATTCTTAACGAGCCGCACTATGGGGCAGCGGGAAACCATAGCTCGGGCCGTAGCACGGCGGCACGAGCAAAAACCATGGGATACTTGGCCATACATGAATGAGGACGCAAAACATATGGCCACAGTTTGCGACGAGTGCCAGAAATTCGGGAATAAGATACACGCACCGGCTGTGACATTGAACTCCGTCATCGCCCTTGGCCCTTTGCTAAATGGGGAATCGACATCGTAGGACCTCTACACGTCGGGTCGGGACAAAGGAAGTACTTAATTGTAGCCACCGACGAGGCACATACGAGATAAGGATGTTTTCCGGTTCATCTGGGAACACATCATATGCCGCTTCGGGGTTCCTAAAGGCAATCGTCTCTGACAACGGCAAACAACTGCAGGGCAAAAACATAGACCTGCTATTTAACACTTACAACATCCGAAAAAGCAAGTCCACACCACTATACCCCCAAAGCAACGGACAGGCCGAGATCACAAACAAGACCATCGCCGATAACATGAAGAAGAAACTCGACGGGGAATATGGGGAATGGTGTGAAGAGCTTTACAACGTCTTGTGGGCGTATAGGACAACTCGCAGGGAGGCAACCGGATTGTCGCCCTTCATGTTAACATATGGGACTGAAGCCATCCTGCCAACGGAGGCGATGATACCGACCACAAGGACCGAAGCATGGAGGCGAAACATCTCGGCGGATCTTATCTTGGCTAAGCTTGACGATCTAGAAGAAACGAGGGAGATGGCCCTGCAAAAGATGGAAAATTACCAGCGGAGAATCCAACGAGAATATAACAAACGGGTCCGACCAAGAGAGTTCCTACCAGGGCAGCTGGTACTAAAACACTTACCCAGCTATGAACGTGACAAGAAAGGCGGCAAACTCGCACCAATATGGGGAGGACCTTACACAATAGTTGAGAAGGTCGGCGAAGGGGCATACAAGATACTGAAACCGGACGGGAAACCCGAGCCACGGCCATGGAACGCAACACGACTAAAGCTCTACCATCCATGAACTCAGGTAAGATATCTTGTCATCTATTTCCGTGAAAGGCCGCGTGGGGTTGGAAATATGACAAGTGCGTCTGAATGGTCGTTTCGAACCCGGGGCGATGGCATTGTGCAAGTGCCGGGGCGACTTACACTAACACGGACTATTCGAACTCGGGGCGATGGCATTGTGCAAGTGCCGAGGTAGTTCAGGGGCCCTGGTGGTTGGAAACCAGTGGCCGATTGTCGAGGCACGAGTACTCGACAGTCGAGCAGTCAACATTGCTCTCCTCGCAAGTGGCCGAATCACTTGCCCAAGAAGATTAATCGATAACTTCTTGGGATGTCGATCCCATAGAAATTAGGCAAGACCAACTCCCCTTCCACCAGATCTCAAAAGACGGTGATGAGATGCCTCAGTCAGGACATGGCATTGGGCCCGATGACCCTCCTTGCTGAGTGCGTTCGACAGAAATGGCATTTGTGACTAACTTATCTGTTCATACAGGCATGCATAACGAGATCACGACAGAAAGCCACATATGGGCAACTCAGCATAATTAAGGATAATAACGTCAGTAGTATCGAAGCATCAACAGCAAGAAAAGCAAACAAACCGGCGACGCAGCACCCCATAACAAGTTATGCAAGAAATTAAAAAGGTGTTCAAACGAATTACAACCCGAGGAAAAGGGCAAGATAGCGACGCAGCGCTACAAAAAACATAATCACTCTTTGGAGGAAATAGGACCCGGAACAGTCTTCTTGGCGGCAACATCGGCTCGTTTCTTATCAAGCACTGCTTTCACACCGGCCCTAACCTTCGAGACAAGCTCGTCATTGAACTTCGTCTTCTCGGCAGCAAGGTCCTCTGCTAGCCGCGCCGACGCCGCCTTGGCAGTGGCCACCTGGTCGAGCAATTGAGCCTCCCTCCCTTTCAGACGGATGTTTTCCTCCTCCAACGATGCCGTCTTCTTCTGCTCGGCTGCAAAGGTAACAAGAACGGTCAGTCACACAATAGCAACAGTAAGAAAGCAACGCGGAAAGCACAACACAAGGCACACCACCTTCTAACAAAGGGGCAATTATTCTAATAGACTCCTCGGACTCAGATAGGCTACACTCGAGAGAAGACATCTTCGAAGAAAGTTCAAGATATCGCTGTTCGTTAAACTCGTTAGTGGGGCAATACTTCTTGTGATCACTCCATTCCTCCCTCTGTCGAGAGTGGGCGGCCTGCAAACCCGACAATTGGGCACGCACCCAATCCAACTCCTCAGAAACTTTTCCAAACTCCTTGAGCTTCTCAAGGGCCTCTCGGTTACGCTTCTCAGTAGCGTCCCTCTCCCCCAAGATCCGAAGGCGATCTGCATGCAGATCTCGGACCTGAAGTCTTAGCCGACCACATTGAACTTCTAAGTTGTCGGCAAGTAGCGTTTTATCACCCGCTATACCTTGGAAATGAGCTAGGTCTGCCCTCAGATTATCGATTTCCTCGGGGATATACTCAAAAGTCTCATAGCGATGGAGTTTGGACTGAAGATCTTCGATATCGGTTTCTAAGCGATCAATCTTAGCGTCCTTATTAACTATTCTCTGCTGTAAGTTCGAAACGTGGTCCCGTTCTATGTTAACTTCCCTCTTCAACAAACGGCACCTCGTGGCAGCATCGGCCTCCGCACTAGAAGATTCGGCTAGGGAGGGAGTACTGAGCTTAGGATATTGGCACTACAAGATCAATCATAACCAGTAGAGAGTAAAGCAACTACCTTGGGCCTCGGCCAGCTCCTTCTCCAACCTCCGAGCTCGCTCCCGTTCTTGCTGCAACAAGAGACGAAGTCCCTCTCTCTCGGCGGCCTCTCGGCGCCGGATGGCAGCATTCAACAGCGAACGGTTGATCTCCTAACAAACAACACCGACATGGTCAGCACTTAACAAAAACATGAGAAGCAACACTCAAACAACTCTACTCACCAGCATATCACAAGTACTCTCCAGACCGGCCTCATACAACGAGACAGCACTGATCTTTTCCTCATCAGACAAAGAGGCAAAATCGGGAGAAATAAGTGCACCAAGCGAGTTGCACATAGGGCCCGAGATGGTGAAAGAGGTACTGCTGCCTGCAGTCGGGACCACGGAAGGACTAGTTTTCGGCGGCTGATCCTTGACAGCAACACCCACGGCATCACGGCCCTCCGCAAGGTTCCCACCACCACCCGATTTCTCCGCTTGTCCCGACTTCTCCTCATTGCCGAGGGTTTCATCCTCATCGCCGAAAAGCTCCTCATCATCATCACCTTCAGAGACAACATATACAACGCCATCGGCAAGAACAACCCCCTCGTCAACTACTTCCCGGGCCACAATCTTTTCCGGGGCAGGCACACCCTCCTTGGGTTCCTTACCCGTCCCCTTGGACTTATCACCTACAAGGGTAGATGAAACATCAAAAGGCTTCTGAGGTGACTTCCTCAGGAAAAGTGACAAGGGTAGACGGTCATCGGGATCCTCACCATCCTTTGCCGAGATAGTAGGAGTCTTGTCAACCCTCAGCTTCTGCGCATGAGCCGACGTCAGAACCATGCAAGGCAACAAATAGGGGCACGTACATGTACGTCAAATAAAAAATGATAAGTATATTTGTTACCTTCCCTGTCTCCTCCGCGGCTCCTGCAATCCTATCTCTCTTCCGATGAACGAAAACCTCAGAAGGAGTACCCTGGGACTTGGTCTGGAAAACACCAAGACAAAATATCACCCCACAAATCGCCCGAGCCGATCAACCAAACCAGAAAAACAGAAAAGTATACTTACCCGATCGACATTGATTACCCAGAAAGGATAAAACTCGGCCGGAGGAGGGAATTTGCCGCTCAAGAGAGGACCGGAAATAACCAGTGGAACCCGATCCCAAGCCGAGTCATTAGTATGACGGGCATGCTTGTTGGAGCTCTTCCCCTCAGGATCCTCATCTAAAAGGAGTCTCCCGACACCGTCAGGAAGAGTTTTATGGCGATGAGGACTAGCAGCAAATCCAGCGAGATCGCCATTAGTAGTGGTCCCGCTCCGATAATTGTCGGCGAAGCTGGCAGGAGTATAGTCACTCGCCTGGGAAGGATCGTAGGTGGACCAAGCAGTAGGAGAACACTCGCCCCGGCTGCGCCTCTCCCACTCGGACAAGATGCGGAAGGTATTGCCATTCCACTGAGCCAAAGCGCGGCACGGACGAATCTTGGAGAGAGCCTCGTACCAAAATGGACGACTAGGATCGTACAGTGGGAAACGCAGTCCGAGCTCTAGCTGGCCCCTGGTAACAATGGTCGCCTCGGCCGAATGGGGAAACCTCAGGACATCATCTTTTTTCAAAACACCCTTCTGGCCTGACAAGAGCCTGACGTCATATCCATGAAGATCGAACTCGCCCTTCAACTGCTGAACGTACTGCTCATCCGACAGATCCTTAGGAGCCCTCTTGTCAGACCTACAAGAAAACGAAGATGAGTCATCAGGAAAGATAGAATCAAGAGCGCGGTAATCATACTTGGAAGGACTCTCTACGACGAACAAGGAATCAAGCGGTACGCCATCTTCATCAGAAAACACGTAACTCACACACCTTCTCTCTGTCATGTGAGGAGTTGAAGAAGACATGGAAGCTAAGGAGGAAAACGGCAGGAGAAGCAAAACGTAACCGGAACCGGAGATTGCAGCGGCAGCGGAGACGGAGAAGACGACGGATAATGGAAAAGAGAGGGATGAAATCTGCTAAGGGAACAGTCGACAGCAACAGAAGAGGATGGAGAACGAAGTTGCAGAGAGGATAGAGAGTGAATGGAATTACAGGAAAGGAAATATGGGGGAAACGAGGTTTAGACGTCGAACTTATAAACCCCTCCCATGGTAACCGGCAGAGGAGGTGAACCGGTTGAGTAACTGAAGCGAGTGGGGAACAGCATGCGTGAAAACCGGCATGACCGAGGACGTGGGAAGACGAGACGGTTATTCTTCCCCACGTGTTGACTACACGAGTGGAAGAAGGGGCATAAATGTAGGTGTAAATAATCCACAAGGACAGGTGGAACGATCCTAAGCCATGGCGTACCAGAGCAAGCGTGCACCTAAGGTACCGGATCGCCTCTCCGAACCAGGGCGTAAGAAAAGAGGAGCCGAAAGTCGACGAAAAAGGGGGAAAAGCTGTGACGCGATGGACATCGGGCACTGGAGCCATAAATGCGCTGACAAAGTTGGTGAAGAGATAAGGAGGACTCGGTCAGGAAAGACTCGGCCAAGGATCCCAAGGGCGACATCGATCGCCTCCATCGAACGGGCGACATCGAGTGGCGGGATAGCAGGAGCAGACATCACTCGGCTTGACACACCGACCCGAACAAATAAGGACGGTCGGCTGAGACATCGACCGACCACCCGAGAGGAACATCAAGGAAGCTACGCCAGGCCTAACACCGTAGTACTGATGTATCATCACTTGTAGCTATAAATAGAGACCATGTAGAGAGGAAGAACCCAAGCAAGAAGTGAGGAAAGAGAGCGTACTAGAGCATTGAGAGAGATAAATCCGTCTTGTAACCTTGAACCGAGTAATAAGATCTTCTTTTACACCCCCGTGACGTAGGTAATCATGCCGAACCACGTATATCTTGTGTTCTATTACTTCCTCCGTTTGCTTTGTTTCTTTGTGTATGCATCTAGTTACCTTTGGATGTAGTGGTAGGATTTTCTACATCTACAATTACAGAGGAGGGTTTCTCATTTTCATTTTCTGGTGTTTTCATTTGCACCACAATTTCTAATCAATTTTGGGCACACAAGAAAAAAGGGATCGATTTTTTTCATGAATTTCATACAAACAACACCTAAAAATCCACTTAAAAACTAAATCATGAAAAACCCATTTCTAAAAACACATGATTCATCATATCAACATCATAATTGTCAAGAAAGATTAAGAAAACATATCCCTAGAATCACCCAAAAGAGGCGAAATACCAATCAGTAATATAACTCGGTAAAGAGAATTAGAGAAACATGAGAAGTTCAAGAAATAAGGATGTAAACTTACTGTTGAGAAAAGGATTCAACTTTTTTTCGGAGGGTTTTGTTTTCTCCGATTCGTCGGATTTCCTCCACCAAAGAGTGAATCATTGAAGTGCGTAGAAAAATTTAAAAGCTGCAGAGTTTATGGAATTTTAGAGTTACATTATTACCCTTACTCGGTTGTTTTATTTACCCGTTCACTTGGTATGCGAATACGCCGTCGCCGATACGCATATGTAATGCTACGTATCGGCCAATATGGCAAAGGTACGAGCCATGGTTGAAATTATGGAATTACTTAATAATTTACTCCTTTTGTTTTTTGAAAATGATAGTAACTCCTTTACGTATTTTTTTCTTTTCATAATTTTTTTTGGTCAATCAACATAACTCAATTTTATTCAAATGAAAAGGCTAATCACATGATCGTTTATAAGAATAGCAAAAAACATCAAAATTGTTATAGACATCTCAAACAGATTAACCGGAGATAAAAAAAAGATTCCCTTAAAATACTTGGATAATTTGTTGTCAAATTGGGCTCAGAGGAATGATAACACAGTCGTCCAGGGTAAAATCATTTGTATCATGATTGGCATAGTAAGATTTCAATTTGAGAATATGACAAAGTATGAGCTTGTCATTGATGTTGACGATGGGAGCATCGAGACTGAGGTTTGCATCGACCACAATGTGAGCTTCACTTGAACCGGGTACCTCTATTTCTCTATGGGATCATTGTAAATCAAACTCGACATTTAGCGCACATCAAGTCCCGTAGATTTCTGGAAACTTTCATTGCTTATTAATAATATATGATCTATGCAGTCGTTTTGCAACTTTGGCAGGCCTAGCGTGGAAAACAACACCAAATTCATACATCAAGCACATCCTTTTTTCATGGAAATATGTTTTCATGGGTCTCACTCCAATTTGATCCGTGATATGTATTAAGTTAGACCTAGGTTCACGTTTTATTTGTCGAAGTTTTTGTGTTTTAAAAATGATTAGATATCGGTTTGTACGGAAGGATTGCTTTTTATAAAGAGTATATGGCCATCAGTTATGGAATCTGATTTGACATGTAACTGTTATGAATGCTCATCTATAAATAAGACACAGTCGTAGCTTTTTCTAGTACTTTTTTTTTTTAATAGATAAACCAGGGTAATCCCCGAAATTACACTCCACACAGAGCTGGGTAATCCACATTACATATGTTACTCACAAGAGGGCCAATCCTAGTGTAACCCCACTGCTCACTGACTTGTTGCCTTAAACATAAAATAGCTAGCTTAGAAGGATAGGAATTTTCCAAACTAGGGATTACACTTAGAGTGTTCATCCCTGTAATACATAAATTAAAATTTCTTGTGTTGCCTGCATGCAACCTTTGAGATATTTGTTTTGCTGTAATCAACTTTAGTCTGAAAGCTTTGATGACTTTCTCATTGTCGCTCTCCACTTGAACTGAAGGATGGTTAAGTTGTTGTAACCACTTGATTATCATTGAAGTTGCCTGCTCCTCTACATCATCTCTTGATTCCCCTGAAATATGCTCGCAGCTTGCTCCAATGTAAACACCTGTATGATTAGCAAACATTAGAGCCAGACCTCCTTGCATACATTCCAAGCTTAGAATAAGAGATATATACATCTTTATTGTTGCAAAATCTATACTGACAGGCTTTGGACTAAAGTTAATCAATATGTCTTCCCCTTGTTCATCTATCCGGAGAGATCTCCTGATGCTACTAACCATACTAGTTATACAAATCCCTGTCCTATTTACATTAAGTTTAATTTTTCTAAAAATTAAGTCACACCTAGCCTTCCATATCCCCCAAAGCACCACAACCAAAATATCAGGCAAATGTAAACTACATGTGTGATAAATATCATTTCTTTGGAACCAATTTTCCAACCAAGCATGAAAAGAATCATTACCATTTAGCACCATACTAAAATTAAGACATAAGTTACTATAAACAGACTTTGCAAAATCACAGAACATAAACAAATGAGTTAGAGTTTCTTCCTGCTTCCCACACATGGGGCATGACTTGTTTATGTACGTCAGAAACCTTCCCATTCTCTCATTCAACGGCAGAATCGCATGGACACATTTCCATATAAATATTTTGATCTTTGGAATTGTTTTCAGATTCCATATCCTTGTCCATAATTGCTTTTGAGTTGGGTCATCACTGCAACCCCTTCTAATCAGCTTTGCATAAAGGGACTTTGAGGTGAAATTGCCTTTTTTCTCTAATTGCCAAAATACTTCATCCTTCCTTTGATTTTGTATTCTAATGCCCTTGACAATCTCCACTATGCTATCCTCCAAGTACAGATGAAGCTTGGTCTCATTCCAAGTCCATTGTACCCCAATGCAGTTCATTAACTCATTTAGGTATATTACCTTTTGAGCAACTCTTTCTGGCTCAACCAACTGACATTCTTGTCCTGGGTACCACCTATCTTCCCATATTCGGATTGTTGCTCCATTTCCTACCACCCACACAACATTATCAGTTACTTTTTCCACTTCCTTTGTTAAGTTTTTCCAAACCCAAGAGGCTGTAGGTGAGCAATCCTTGCTTGTGTCTAGGATATTCGAGTTAGGATAGTACTTTTGCTTGAAGATAATAGCACATAGTGAATCTGGCTCTTTCAGCAACCTCCATATTACTTTGGCCAGCATGACAGCATTTTGACACTTGGTGTCCATAAAACCCATCCCTCCTAACGTCTTAGGCTTACAAACAGTAGACCAAGCCTTTGGGTACACCCCTTTTCTTCCATTTTCATCTTTCCCCCAAAAAAAATCTCTTTGTAACCTGTCAATTTGGTTAGTAACAGCAACAGGAATTCGAAAGCAATTCATTTGGTACAGAGCCATAGTAGAAGAAGAAGCATGAATTAACACTCCCTTACCAGCAGGACTAACAGTCTTTCCTTTCCAGTCTTGCAACCTAGTCTCTACTCTTTCCACAATCGGTTGAAAAGACTGTATTTTAGAGACATGGGTAAACAAAGGCGATCCTAGGTATTTGTCATTTAGAGAAATTCTATTGACTCCTAGTATGTTACTGACATCATCAACTGTGTTTTGGTGAGTATTAGGGCTAAAAAATATGCCAGATTTGTCCATATTGATAAGCTGCCAAGAGGCACTGCTAAAATCAGTTAAGACCTTTAAAATATTAACAGACTCGGAAGAAGTAGCTGAACTAAACACCAACAGATCATCAGCAAATAAAAGGTGAGATATCGGAGGGGCATTCACTCCCACCTTTATCCCATGAATAAGACCTGTATCTTCCGCATCAGAGATAGCTCTAGACAGCACCTCCATGCACAAAATGAAAAGGTAGGGAGATAAAGGATCTCCCTGCCTTATGCCTCTAGTAGGCACAAACTGTTCACAAGGAACCCCATTAAGCAGAACCGCAGCCGACACCGTGCTTATACATTGTTGTACAAGATTGCACCAATGAATACTAAATCCCATCTTTTTCATGATACTATTCAGAAACACCCACTCCACTCTATCAAAAGCTTTTGACATATCTATTTTGATTCCCATCAAAAATTCTTTACCTCTTTGAGCTCTCATAGTGTGAATAATCTCATGAGCTATGAAGATATTGTCAGATATCTGTCTACCCTGAACGAAAGCTACTTGATAAGGAGAAATAATCTTGGGTAAGAAGCACTTTAATCTATTTGCAAGCAATTTTGATATGACTTTGTATATGGTGTTACTTAAGCTAATGGGTCTGTAATCCCTAGAGGCTTGTGGGAATTCTATTTTAGGAATGAGAGTTATGAAAGTAGCATTGATTTCCTTAAGCATGTGCCCTGTTGTAAAAAAACTTTGGACCATGTTAAGCACATCCATCCCAACTACCTCCCAATTCATCTGAAAAAACCTAGGGGTGAAACCATCAGGTCCCGGAGACTTGTCAGGTTCCATTGAGAATACCGTTTTCTTCACTTCCTCCATCATTGGAATCTCAGTGAGCCTTATGTTATCTTCCTCAGTAATGTGTTGATGGATATGTTCTAGATAATTGGGTTCAGTAAGAGGGTTTGAAGTAGTCACAACTATCCTGAAATGTTTTGTTAACTCGGCAGAAACGTTAACAGTTCCTTCAACCCAATTTCCACTATTATCCTTCAAAGCCTCAATCCTATTCCTCCTATATCTATTAGCTGTTTTCCTATGGAAATAGGCCGTGTTTCTATCTCCTAGTTTAATATCTTGTTCCCCACTCTTATCTTTCCAGAAATTTTCTTCTATGCCAAACCAGTACTCAACATCTTCTTCTAGCTTTCTTATGACATTACTTCTGTTGTTGAGGTTGATGTCAGCAGTGGCTTTATTTAGGAGCTTCTTAGCCCTGTTGAGGTAAATGGGTTCACGGAGAGGGATGTGGAAATACTAACGCTCATCTTTATATTCAACAAACAAAGAGAAAAAAAATACAGTTGAGATATCGGAGGAAACTGTATTATGAATTATGCAAAGAATATCAAAGGTACGGACTGAAAGAAAAAAAAAATGGGATAAAGAAAGTGAGAAACTGGTTGCCGTTTCTTTTCCGCCTACTTAACTACAGTATACTTTGTACATACCCTACTTTCCGTTTAACCCCAACAGATGATTAGATATATAATTCGTCGTTAATTTCCTGTAATAAGGTACATAACACACAGAAAACTGTATTATCGTGCACACAACGTTATTGAAATAAATATTGCGTATCGGTAAATGGCAACTTCGCTAATTATATTAGAACGACACTCTTAGCAAAATATACTTGGGTTAACCAAATTCTGCCGGGATCGCCAATTAGAAAGAGTTCAAGTCAAAACTAACACTCTTACACTATCATTTCTACCAAATCCTTTTAATTTTTGACAAAATAAATTTAATTCTTGTTCTACTAATCCGAAATAACTCTATCATAATAAGGCAAATGTTAACCTGTATACCCATATACTCCCTCCGTCCTTATTATATAAGCGGAATATTGGATTTTCCTAGTCCCATTAGATAGGCGGAATTTTAATTCCAAGGTACTTTTTGACATATATACCCTTATTTATGTTGTATGGGAATTTGTATTGAAAATAAGACAAAGGGTATAAACAAGAAAAAACATGAAAATTTATAAAAAAAACCATGCATTTTCTTATTCTAAGAGATTTTATCTTCTCCGCCTATATATTAGGGACGGAGGGAGCACAGGTTAAGGATTCATTAATGACTCCCTTTTTATCTTGGAATTTAATGATTTTTATTGGAGTTGTAATTATCTTGGGATAAGATTCTCATGTGTTTTGTAAAACGTTAATTCCTTTTTTATCCTTATTAATATATAATTGACTCATACTTCTATCTCTCTGGATTACAATTTCACTCGTATATTCTCATGTGATGCATGCCTACGATTAGCTTTAATGGTTACCTGAAACGGCTTGCATGTCACTAATTGAAAAATGGTTGACTTTTTTCAAGATCTAACGGAGATGTTGGTCCACAAAAATGGTAAGAAATTAAATTTTGAAGCATAAAAAATGGTAATTCTTTTATTATTAGTAATATCTTTTTTTTTTTCTGAAGCATAAAAAAATGGTAATTCTTGTATTTATAGTAATATCTTATAAATAAATTAAAGTGGTAATTGACCTTTTGTCCTCCTTTTGATGGGTCTTCACAAATATCCCTGACAGACTTTAAAAATGTCCCTGATGGCATATTTGAAATTTTATTAAAAAAATTTATTTGGAGATTTCCATTTTTAACCGGATGTGTTTATACATCATCTTCTTCTTCAATTAAAGAAGAACAGATCCATAAAAAAATTCGACACCATTACCATCTTCATCGTCTGCACACCAACACCACCAGTACCATCACCACAACCACCACCACCACCACCACCTCCTTAATCACCATCTTCATCGCTGCACCACCACCACCATCTTCGCTTCCACCACCATCTTCATCGTTGCAATTATCATCTCCGTCACTACCTAATCCACTACCTACAGCACCACACCCAACTTTTAAACAATCGATTAGATCGATTTTTACTCGATTTGGATGCAAAAGTTAAATCCGGTGAAGAATTAATGAGAAAATAGTCTTCAAAACTTAGATCTGGTGATGAATCAGCGAGAAAATCATCAAGAAATCAACAGCACCACCACTGTTACGATGAAGATGGAATAAACTTAGATCTGGTGATGTTCTTCTGTATATATATGAGTAAACCTCATCACTGTGGAAAATAACCCCAATATTCTTGTCTTCAACGATTTTCGGTATTTAATTTGTACGAGTACTTGTTCCTTCAGAAAGTAACATCAACGATTTTTGGTATTTAATTTGTACGAGTACTTGTTCATTCAGAAAGTAACATGCAAATGCGAATGACGAAGTTCTTGGTAAGACCAATTGTTTAAATTATATTTGCGTGGTTGTCAATGGTTTTTTTTTGTTGTAATTCACCATAAACAATGACTATTCCTCCTGTCCAAGTGCTGCTCTTTATTTTCTTATTGTTTTGTGTGTTATTTTCTTTGAGTCATCCAGAAGCAGTAGTGGCGGTGTTGGATTTTGGGTTTGGTTGTTTGGTGGTGGTGGTGGTGGTGGTCTTGGAGATGTGTGATTTTGTTGGTGGCGATATTGGTATGAGTTGTTGTTACGAGATATTGAAGCTGTTCTTTGAATGAAATATGGTGGTTATCGGTTTGAAGCGGCGGTGATATTGGATCAACTATGGTTGTTGATCCAAGCGCAATGGATAAACATCCACTTTGTTGATCCAACCTGAAATGGATAAACATCCATTGTTGATTCAACTGAGATTGGTTTTGAAGGCTGGTCTTGGAGCTGTTGGTGTTTATGAAGCTACGGGTAATGAAATATGGTGGTTATCTCAGGTTGAAGCGGGCGGTGATATTGGATCAACTATGGTTGTTGATCCATATATTTTGGATCAACTATGGTTATTGATCCATCTATATGGGATCAACTACTTTGTTGTTGATCCTTTGAACTCATGTTTTGTAGTTTAAATCATGTAAATTTGTTCTAATGTTGAACTTGTGGTGCAATGGTAGCATGACTGACTCCATGTCAGATGATGCGTGTTCGACTCACGCCAAGTTCACTCCATTTTACATGGATAAACTATTATTATTGATCCAATTTTACATGGATCAACTTCCATTGTTGATCCACTAAAATTGGATCAACTTTTACTGTTGATCCTTTTTTTCTTGGATAAACTTCTACTGTTGATGGTTTTGTTGGTGGATCTGAAACTGCAGCTGATGAAGTGGTAGCATTTTTCCATCAGCATGGATAAACATCCATTGTTGATCCAACTGGAATGGATAAACTTCTACTGTTGATCCAACTGCAATGGATAAACATCCACTGTTTGATCCAACTGAAATGGATCAACTACTTTTTGTTGCTACAAAAATATTTGAACCAGCGGCGGCGATGGTGGTGGCGGCGGCGACGACGGTGGTGGCGGCGGCGACGACGAACTTGTGGTGGCGGCGGCAACAGACTAGTGGTGGAGGAGGACTAGTGGTGGTGTAATGGTGGCGGTGAAGGGGTGGTGGTGGAATATTGGTGGTGGTGGTGGTTGGCAAGCGGTGGTTGTTGAACGGTGGTGGTGGTGGAATGGTAGTTGAATGTTGGTGGTGGTGGTGCTAGTGGTGGTGGTGAAGTGGTAGAGGAAGAAATTTGTTGTATTTTGAAATAAAGAAAAATATTATATGAGTGAGGGTATTAAGGTAATCTAATATTAAATGGATAAGGTTATAAAAAATGAGGGACATATTTATTGTTGCATAAGGATATATTTGTAGGGAGTTAAAAGTAGGGACATATAATTAATATACCCTAAATTAAATCGGATCAAATAACTCTTTTTTTACACTTTTTTTTACTTTTTCCTTTTTAAGTGTGATATACTGTTTAGAAAAATCTAGTATTCCTTTATTTTCGGATTTTTTCCAACTCCATTGATTTGGGATGATCTCTATACTAAGGTATCTAATTTTTCCATTCAAACAATAGGTTAAAGGGGAAGAAAAGATATTAGAAAAAATGAATTTAAACCTCTTTAAAAGAGGAGAAATAGTAACAATGGACGGATTTGCGGCAAACCTACCTCAAGTTCTTAAATTTCGTTAATAAACTTTGAGGGTAATTTTGTAAATTGATCGCTATTAATTACAAGAGATTTATTGTTACTCCTCTCATCCTAAAATTTACTGTCCTCTATTCTATTTTCGTCAATGTCCTAAAATATTTGTCCAGTTTCTGTATATAGTCATATTTTTCAGTCAAACTCTCAAATATATCCTTCAAACTTTTACAATTATAAAATTATTTTAAATATCACCAATCTATATATTAAATAATATCTTCCTCAATAGAAAACAAATCTACTAAATTAATCCATAAAGATTTTTATTTTTATCTTCTATTTAAATATTTCTATAAATATTATAATTACCAATATTTTTTTTTTTTTATCATACTCCATATGCTCCTTTTAATTTTAGTAATAATATATCATTTGATAGGGGTAGTTTTGTACACTCCTCCGGTCTCCTTAATATCTTGACTTAGTCAAATCGGACTAATAATTTAGGACGGAGGGAGTAATAATTATCTCGTAGTTAGGATAGAAAAGTGGGAAAAACTAGATAAAAGTGAATCATTAATTGATCCTTAACATGTATACGGGTATACATGTTAACATGACCCCATAATAAGTTAACCAAGATACATTATTATTTTTTAAGTCGAGTGTCGGCCAAACATGGATGTTTTCTCAAATGTCGTAATGCTTAGCTTTTGGTTTGTCGCTTCGGTAAATGTTATGACGGCCTACTCCGACTTCATTAGAAATACTGATAGACGAATGTTTGACATCAAGGTTAAGAGAGAAGAAGACTGAAGAGGAAATAGAGATTTTATATATATAGAAATAGATACACCAAGTAAATAACCTAATTTGATGGGGGGCCAAACATTTTAATTGGGGCCAAGCACTAGAGGAAAAAAAAACGGTCACCCAATCCTAATTTGGGTCACCCCTTATAAAAATAGCTTCTAAATGGCTAAAATGCCCCTGAGTGATTAGTTTTAAGATTTAATTAAGTTGATTAGTGTGATAATTTTGTTTAGACAAAAATCAGGTTTTGGGATTAAAATTTGGGGAAATTTTAGTTTTGGGTTTTTTTTTTTTTTTTTTGAGAAGAAGAAGAGTAGTTTTGAGATGAAAAACTAGGGTTTTTAGAAATGACTGATTCAAGTGAAGGGAATGAGGTTGGTGAAGGTTCAAACAATAACCATGATTGTGTTGATGGTGAGATTGTCTCTAATAATCCTATTGATTGGATGTTTGATGAAGAGATTTTAATGGAGGAAGCCATGAATAATGGTGGAAATGAAGATGTTACTGCTCAAAATGAAGGAACCGATACTCCAAATGAATAACCCGCACCTCAAAACAATCAGGTAAACCTCATATACTCTTGAAATTGTCTGAATGGGTCTCCAAGGGGTCGATTGATGGTCACTATGGAACTACTCAGAGTGAGGGTCGTTATAGTCGGGTGTTGTATCATGACGACCTAAAGAGTCGTCATATTGTTGACACACATGGCGACGACTCTAACTCGCAACTTTTAATGGTGATGAAAAATCGTCAAGGTGGTGTGTTAAACCATGACGTTGTTTATAATGTTCACCTAGAGTCGTTAGTTGATTCGTTTAATACCCAGATGACTCTCGAATCCAAACTCTCTGTATAAAAAGGCAAGTTTTGTGTGTTTGAGTCGTCATAGGGATATTCTGATATACTGACGACCCTAACCAACCATTTATAATTTTCACCTAGAGTCGTTAACCAATAACAAAGGGTCGTCAAAACAGGGTCGTCATTTTCAACCTAATACGGTAACGACTCTATTCTAGGGCAAAAAAGGTTGAAGTAGCGAATGGGGTCGTCATCTTCATCCTAATACACTAACGATTTTTCATAGAATCCGCATGCAAATGAAAAGTCGTTAGGGGTTTTCATTTCGATACTAACGACTCTTACACTGAAATTTCGATACTAACGAATACAAGGTGGGTTTAAGTTCACATATTTTCTAATTGGAAACATAGTTTTCTTGGGTTTTGATTTTTGGCGACGATTACGCGATGAATCGGTTGAAGAAAAAAAATTTCTTCAAAATATTCGTTAATGGTGGTGGTGGAGAAGAGAACGGGGAGGAGAGGAAGATGAAGAAGAGAAGCCTAATTAAGATTTTTAATTAAGGTTAACTTATTTTTAATGTTTAGTTTTAGGTAAGGGTAAAATAGTATTTTCATAATCGGATTAATAGGCCCCTGATAATTTTGGGGTGCAAATAAAATTTGTTGGCCCCCAATTAAAATGTTTGGCCCCAATCAAATTAGGGTAAATAAACGTTTAAGAATATGATGGGACTTTTAAGACTAGACAGAGGGATGCCAGGATTTTAAGGCTAGAAAGGGACG
This sequence comes from Papaver armeniacum, assembly GCA_023531295.1. Classification (NCBI taxonomy): domain Eukaryota; kingdom Viridiplantae; phylum Streptophyta; class Magnoliopsida; order Ranunculales; family Papaveraceae; genus Papaver; species Papaver armeniacum. The sequence continues at coordinate 36,270 of JAJJWW010002376.1, read as the reverse complement.
AATGCAAACTTAAAGGCAAAACAGGTTGCACGAATGCGTAGGAGAAATACACAAAAAAGGAGGCAGCTTATAAACCAAGGTATAAAGAAGCACATCTCCCTATCTGCCAAAGAGGTTGGACTCTACATGCTAGGGAGATGGCTCGATACATCTACTAAGTAAGTTCGTACAAAAGCTATTGCTTTTGGGTAATTGTGAACTTCATTTCATGTTGAGAGATCTGTCACAAATAGGTCAACCATTCCCTTCGTTTTAACTTTGAAAGATCCTACAGTCAATGTTTGACTTCTAAAAATAACAGGTCAGGCAAGTTGTTGGATGGCTTGATTCTACAAAATTCCTACCCGCACCCAAATAGTTTTGATAAAGAAAAGGAAGAACAAGTGAAGAGAATATACCCCCAGATTCTCCCACGCGGTGCATCTTTATGATTATAATAATTACAATGTCAGACATTTGAGATCGGAACGAATTTTGCGGTGCCACTGCCACAAGGTAAATTTTGTACGCCACAGTCGTATATTTTAGGTAACCTTTTTTTTTTTTTGAAATTTCCTCCAACATCTCGATTTTATTAGAATTTGTCAATACGACGTAAAATCCACTCATCCTTTTTTTTTTGTTTTTTTCCTCATTTTTGCATTCTGTCTTTGTGGTGTATTCTTTCATTACATACTCAGTTCTATATGCTTTACAACCCCAATCTTCATGATATACCCAAGTGTCTTTGCATCCGATTGAATTTGTAGAGTTTCCGCTCGAATAGATCGGAGTACGTGGTATATTTGACAACCAAAAGCCTCGCCCTGTAACACGAATCTGAACCATGTTGATGTCATCTACACTGCCTCTTATTACATTGCAATGCGTCGGATTGCCTCCTACTGATGTTTCCTTATAGCACTTTCGTGTAAACAGGTACCAATGGTTTGGTTCATACCCCTTGTAATCTTGCATAAGCTTTTTATGATGATTGTCATAGAATTCGAGCACTTCCTTCAACCTGTTACCTGGTAGTGCTTTTCCTAAATTTTTTCTGGCGAGTTAGTAATGAATCAATATAATATCTGTTGGACTGAATTTAAAACCAGAGGGAAGGATAGCCAACTTGGCTTCATCAGCATCAAGATCCCTTGGCATTGGGTTGGTACTAGAGAGGTTGGTCTTGACACTTGAAGAAGAAGAAGGCATAATATACGTATAATAAGTGTAGTTGCAGGATTTCCTACAACTACATCCTAACAAGATTACACAATGATCCAATCCAATTTCACGATCAATTACTAAAGTTTTATTTACTTTTTCTTAAGAATCTTACAAGAATAATAAGAGTACAAAGAAATCAGAATAGCTCAAGACTTTCTCTTTCCTATTTGTTCTCTCCAAACTGTCTCAAAAAATCTTTCCCCTATCTCAAATCTTCCTGGTCCTTTATATAGGATATTACATAATGGATGACAGATAAGCCAACCTTTATTTTCGGATATGGTCTGCGTCATTCTCGCAAGCTTACAAGGTTTTTCTTCGCAAGTTAACTTCAGTCTCGCAAAATCTTCACACTTTCCTTATGATTAGGCTGACGTCATTCGCTACATCACTTTTCTACCATTCTGCGTTGGCCTTCGCAAACACCTTTTAATTAGAACTTCGCTGGGACATAACTGTTGCGAGATTCTGCTCCTACAATAAAAGGAATAGATAGAATCGGTAACTTATAAACAACCACGAGAATATGCACTACAACGTTAAAATTACGCGATTAGCTTCTGCTATAGTTTGAGTATATGGGACACAAGTTCTATGCGTTAATGTTTTGGGAGGAGCTTATATAGGAAATGTATGAGGACCATTGACATAAAAAATAACTTCTTCAGGTATCTCACACGTAATTATTGAACAATGCATGTAAGAACCATGAATTTTTTAATATAAATATTCAGTGTTTGTTTTACAGAAACTAAAGTTACAATTAATTATTTGCAGGTACTGGGAATTAATATTTTTTAGAGGTATTGGAGAAAACTAACCATGTTTGAGATTTGAAGATGCAATGCTGATGAGATTTGAAGACCTAATGTGAATAGTGTTTATCGACTCCATTTTGTATATGATATGCATGTGAGATTGAAGCATGTGACTAGAATTTAAATGGTATAATTGTGAGTATTCTTTTGGGATATTTTGACTTTGGGTCACAAAAAAAGTGACCAGAGTTTCGTTTGGGTCACCACAAAATTTTAATTAGAGTTTGGGTCACAGGACCGTCATTGACCGTCTTGACCGTCCTTAATACATGAAGCTAACACAACTTAAGATCTCCCTACCATATGCATGTATATTCCCTCTTTAAGGTTCTCTGCCAAACCCCATAGCATCAAAAGTGACATGAACCTCATCTTATCAGGTAAAGAAATCATGATTGTCCACTGTACGCCTGGTAACATGCATCAAAAAATTTATTATGTATCTAAAAATCAATTTGAGCATATAATATAGATGACAAGAGTTAACAACCAAACTCTTGAATAGAACATCCAGAAAATAAAAGATGCAACTAAGTAAAAGTAGGAATTTCTGTAGCCTTACAGTATTTTGATTTTGGTATCCTCATGTCTTGTGCCAAATTGAGAACCCTCCAGGTGAAATTATGCAAACGTAGTGCAAGTCTCTCAAAAGACCTTAGATTGAGAGTGGAATGCGAAGTGTATCTCGAACATGTGAAGGAAACATGTCTGTTGAAGCATGACTAGTTTGATAAGTTTTTTAATGTGATCAGGATATGCAATTGTAAAAAATCTTTTCAGTTTGTTGTTATCTTGGAATGGTATGTGACTGTACAATGAAGTAATTATCCCCATGGGAGTGATAATTCCCAGTGGTCTAAACTTCATGAAATTGCTTAAAATTGCTCGAGCTGCATAGAATAAGGGGCTCTAAAGGAGTTTTTGGTTCTGAAAAATCTCATCCTTTGTCTGATTTTGTATGTGATACTATGGGCAGTTAGCGCTAACATTTTGGTGTCTAGGTATCTCATCCTTTGTCTGATTTTGTATGTGATACTATGCTCATTATGAAGAAAGTTAAAAGACGCACAAGAATGACTACCAGAACTTAGAAATGCGACAATGCCCATGTTAGATAATAGTTGTTATCATTTTCTGAGTATATGCTCATTATCAACAAGCTATATATGCATGTTCGAGAGAAATATACCTCATAGGCTTTATCAACTTGTTGAAACTTTGTTTCAGCATTGGCCTCATGCCTATTTATATCTGGATGCAATTTCTTTACGAGCTAACAAGCATCCGAAGACAAAACAACAAAGATGTGAAAAATGACATGAAAGTGCTACACGTTGTAGAATCATAAGAAATACTTGACAACAATATACAACACGTAACCAGTCATAAGAACATAGTTAACATTAAAGTGTATGTACAGTATGAAAAAGAAAAAGCCTTTACTTCATTGCGTAGTTAAGCAGGGTCAAAGCGAGAAATTTTTTGATGGGGGCATTTTTTGAAGGGGGCATGGGGGACAAATGATATGTTGACATGTGCATCTGATATTAATGAATTATGTTTCCAAAAATATAAAAGAAGTGTAATTTTGGAGAGAAAATTTGTTTTCGTAATTGGTGTTGGTATTTTTGGAAACATAATTTATTAATATCATATGCACGTGTCAACATATCGTTTGTCCCCAATGCCCCCTTCAAAAAACGCCCCCATCAAATATTTTTCTCGTTCAAAGCCCAGCCTAACTACTTTCCAGTGTGTAGCTAAGTCTCGAAATGCAGTTGCCCTGAACCAATTCCCTACCTGACCCCTATTGAAATATAAGCGTCTTTACTTCATTGATCATTGTCCCTTCCAGTCTAGGTATCTTGTGAACCATTGCTCTTCTATTCATTTCATATGGACCAGCAAATAGCAAAAACAACGAGAGGCCAGATTTGTCTACCTCTATTTCTCCCTCTTCTAAACTTCCAGGCCTCTAGTTGAGCTGAGATTAATTCACATTGCACCCACCTGACATTAAAACCCCAGATGATTTAATGTTTCTTGAGTGAACTTGCAATGCAGCAAGAGATGATTTACTATTTCTTGAGCGAGACTACATGATGAACAGGAAATATCCCTTTCCAAATGCCTCGGCCTTGAAGATCAGAATTATCTTTCACCCACATATCTTCGCTGTCTCCTTACATTTTATCTTGTATAAGCCTTCTCCACAATTGCTTCTTTTCTTTGTAGTATCTCCATGTGCATTTAGCCAGTAAGGCTTTATTTGTGAGTTTCAAATTTTGTCATTTAACCATTGCATTCCATTTTCAACCAAGGGAGACTATTCTTCTAATGATGTTACCTCGGTTATGGGTGCTAGTGATGTGGCCTATGATTTTCCACCAAATTCAAAGGGGGAGCAAATAGAACATGATTGTTCAGATAAAATCAATTGCACTAATAAATAGACTACATATCACAAATAATATCATTGATCAAAAGAGTGCAGATTGTTCAGACTGAGAGGTCATTACCAGTAATCCATTCACGCAAAATTTCTATAGATCAAGGATAACTCTCATTCAAATTGATCATTCAAGAACTTCAATAATCAATGAGTAACCGTTTAAACATGTTTCTAGTTATTAACCAAATTTTCTTTAACCGTCAAATGCACACCAGTCAATCAAGCACACTGTAACTTTACAAGCAACACCATATAACCCAAACGGAAATATCAAAAAACAGTTCCATGACTAATGAGGTTGAACACGAAAATTACAACAACTCAACTGAAGAAATCTGGTTTTGGGTTTTTGTATCTCATACAATTGTACTGTGATTTAATCCATTAAGATGTTTATATATGATTACATCTGTTGAAGTGATAAGATTTACAACTAAAACAGCAAAAGAATAGGTGTTGTTGATGAATAGAACAACTAAAACTAATAAGCATAAGAATAGGAAAACTAGAATAGTTACAGCAGGATAGTAGGAAGACCTAGTAAAATACAACAACTTGAATCCTGTACGTGTGAAGTTTAATACCCCCTCAAGTTAGAGCGGTAGAGCCTGAACGAACGCCCAACTTGCCAACTAGTCGACTAAATTGTGGAGCTCCCAGAGGCTTAGTGAAGACGTTAGCCAATTGATCAGAAGATGGTAGGTGCTTTGGAAGAATCAATCCACTGAATAATTTTTCTCGGACAAAATAACAGTCAATCTCAATGTGTTTTGTCCGCTCGTGAAATACTGGGTTTTGAGCAATGTGAATTGCTGCCTGATTATCACATGAGAAAGTGATAGGAAGAGGACATTAAAAATACAAGTCCTTAAAGAGATAAACGAGCCATTGAAGTTCAGCTGTTAGATTTTCCAAAGCACGATATTCAGCCTCAGCTGAGGAACGACCCACTGTAGGCTGTTTCTTAGATTTCCATGAAATGAGACTGCTACCTAAGGTAAAAAAATATCCAGTGGTACATCGACGAGTAATTGGACAACCTTCCCAATTAGAGTCTGTACAACCATGGAGAGATGAAGAACTAGAGGAAGACAGAAATATGCCATGACCAATAGTGCCTTTGAGATAGCGTAAGATACGCTGAGCAGCATCCATGTGAACTGATCTTGGATGCTGGAGAAATTGACTTAGATAATTGACCGAATATGTGATATCAGGACGAGTGACAGTAAGATCTAACAAACGGCCAATTAAACGACAAAATGAACTAGGATCAGTTAACTCTACACCATCACTAGGGAGTAACTTGAGATGATTATCCATTGGAAATTAAAGTTGATACACGAGCCCCTGTAAGGCCAGAATCTTTGAGAATGTCAAGGATGTATTTCCGTTGACATAAAAAAATGCCTTTGGAAGACCTAGAAACTTCAATACCTAAGAAGTATTGTAGGAGACCAAGATCTTTAATTGAAAAATGAGATGCTAGACGCATCTTAAGAGAATTAATGAAGTCATTATCCGTGCTAGTAATAATGATATCATCAACATAAACAACGAAAAAAATTGATGTTGTCCCTTGATGATATGTGAAAATAGAATTATCACATAAGGATTTTTTAAAACCTTCAGATAGTAAAACCGAAGATAGTTTGGAAAACCATTGACGAGAGGCTTGTTTAAGGCCATATAAAGATTTTTTTAGTTTAAAAACTTTAGACTCACCTTTGTGTGCTAGACCTGGAGGTACCCGCATATAAATTTCTTCATCGAGATCCCCTTGAAGAAATGCGTTGTTCACATCTAATTGATATAGAGCCCATCCTTTGATAGCTGCAATAGATAACAAAACACGAACAATAACTAGTTTAGCCACGGGAGCAAAGGTGTCATAGTAATCAATACCTTCTTGTTGAGTTTAACCCTTGGCTACAAGATGAGCCTTATAACGCTCAATAGTGCCATCGGCATTATTTGATTTTGAAAACCCATTTACAACCGATGGCAGTTTTACCAGGTGATAAATCAACAAGTATCCAAGTGTTATTAGCCTCTAAGGCCATAATTTCTTTGGCCATTGCAGCGCGCCATTTTGGGCATTTATTGGCTTGAGAAAAAGATTTTGGTTACTTAGTTATAACCGAAGCCAAAAAGGCTTTATGAGACGGACAAAATTTATCAAAATACAAATACTTTGTCATGGGATAGAGTGAATTAGATTCATTGATAGCAGCTGAGAAATGATAATCTCGTAAAGAAGAAGGTGGGTTACAAACTCTAGTTGATCGAGAAGTAGCTTCAGGTGCTGTAGAATCCATTGGAGGAGCTGCCGGAAGATGATGTGTCATGGCAGGAGATGTAGAGTTATGCGCTGGAGAGCTGTGCACTGGTGGCAATGACTGGCTGGGAGATGTGATAGTTAACTGTGGTATCGAAAGACTATCGGAAGCCAGAGAAGAACGAATACGAGATGTATCCTGTGAATCGGATGAAATGGCAGTTGGATGTGCAACGGAAATATCAGCAGGAGTGCCAGGATGCGATTTTTCAGAATGATACATTGAACAAGGAGCAGGAGAGGGAATATTTGTGGAAGGTACACAGGGTGAGTGCGGCTGAGAATCAAGCAGGGAGTCATAATGAATATACAGCTGAATTATCTGACATAGGATTATACAGTGACGAAGAGTCATGGAATTCATGGAATGGAAAAATATTCTCATGGAAGACTACATCACGAGAAACGTATGTAGATTTGGCAACTCAAAACCAATACGGGCATCCAACTCAAAACCAATTGACAATGAGTGGAGAGGCCCTAAGAGATTATAAACTGCAGGATCTTAGATTGTCCAACAATGTGGGACTAATAATCTCAACACGCCCCCTCACGTGTAGCCTTGTTCGGTCTAACACGTGGACAATTAAATCAGGTGATGCGGAGTAAAGGCGCGGTCAAAGACTCGTCGCAAATAGCCTGCTCTGATACCATGAAGAAATATGGTTTTGTGTTTTTGTATCTCATACAACTGTACTGAGATTTAATCCATTAAGATGTTTATATATGATTACATCGGTTGAAGTGATAAGATTTACAACTGAAACAACAAAAGAATAGGTGTTGCTGATGAATAGAACAACTAAAACTAATAAGCATAAGAATAGGAAAACTAGAATAGTTACAGCAGGATAGTAGGAAGACCTAGTAAAATACAAAAAATTGAATCCTGTACGTGTGAAGTTTAATATCAACAGAAAAAATAGATGCATTACCAGAGAAATCAGAGTAATAGCGATGGATCCAAATCCATTACGTACTACTAGGTACTTATTTATGACTAGCAGTTGGGAAATAAGGATGATCTATTTAGCGAAAAGAAAGGTTAGGTTGACCTTGCAAATCAGTCACTCTAGAAGCAAAGTAGTTTGCGAATTCCTGCAATCGTATAATCAGGTCATGGCAGTGCATGTCAGAACTTGCACATCAAATTCTTCGTACTATGTATCTTTGTTTCATCCCGTTCCACCCCAGTTATAGTCTCATCGGTTTGTTGAATATTGGTTCGAATGCGGGATTGTTATGTCTCGCTCAAAATCTATGTTACCCAAAAAATAGAAGCATGAAATGTGTTGCTTAAAATATCATCGACAGCAGTTTTTAGCAAAGAGAGGTGCTTCCTCGTGACAGAACTGTGTTGGCGAACAGTAGAAACGGAATGGAGCCATATGAAACTCAATAGCTAAGCACACTCATCAAGTAAATCTGATGATGGCGTCATAGCGACAAGCATACTTCTTCATATAGTACACACACAACACAAAGTTCATCAAGTCATTTCATCAAACACCAAATGTTCATTCCAACAACAGAGAGAGGGAGTTGGCTATCCATACAGTGAAACCAATCTTCGCAAAGGTCAAGAATCGCAGATGAAAACGACCCCATGAGTGACACAAAGCGAGGTAGGTCTACATGTTCCACGAGGTCGACATCATGATGTAGCGATTCAATATACATAATCTGTTATTTGATTGAAAGCAGTTTCAATCTTGTGCGAACCATTTGCCTGCATCTCTGTCGCACTACCTGAATTGATACATTCATATATAGCCATCAAACTATTGTTGGGGAAGCTAGTCTACGGACTACGGTGGCCTATGAAACAGAATTAACATAGGGATTTTTTAAAAAATGCCCATGTGGGGTAATGCATTTAAAAAACTGCCCACGGTTTTTTCGAATTTAATTAAATAGCCATGGCTTTAGGAAATCCGTCTGGTCCCGTCAAATCCCACCAAATAAGTCAACTTTCATTTACTTATGTCAATTATTGATGCTGTAATTACAAAAATATCCTTGCAAGCCTAAATACGTGTATTAGTCGACCACTCTTCTTTCTTCAACACCTAACGATGCATCCACCAAAGTTAGGATTGCAACAACCGTGTTCTTCATCTTTTCTCCTTCTTCTTGTTCTTCGATTGAGTACATCAATCTATCAACTTCTCTTCTCATGCATCACCACCACCACCACCACACCACCAAACATCATCTTTTCTTTCCTTGTTCTTATTAATCATGATTTCATAGTTTCTAAAATTGGGGAAAATGTTTGGGAGTTTGTCAAAATTGGATCTGATTCATACAATTGAGGCGTTTTCGAGAATAGGGTTTAGCTTGAGTTTCCTTTTTTTTTTTCCTAATTTTGTACTCTAATTAATTAGGGTTTCTAATTGTCTTGATTGTTTCTCCGTTTGGGTCATTGAGCTCGATGAGGAACTAATCCAATCGCGGACATAAATCACGAACATCTTGTATGAGATTAATGATCAAATCTGTCTTGAATCCTTATTTATTTGGTTCTAATTCGGATCTGTTTTTGCTTTCATGTAATTAGCCTTTGGGCTATTATGATATATACATGATTAGAAGGTTGTAATTGAATGATTATAGAACAAGTATGTATTGTGCGGGTCTTCATTATTAAAGAACAAGTTTGAATGATAAGTTTTTTCCTATCAAAACTGTTCTGCAACAGGGAAGAAGATGAACAAGCTTTTCATCAAATTATGACTCGGGAATGACTCACTAGTTTAACTCGGTGCCTTGTTAGAATATTTGAAGGACTTAAATGTCTTTTACTAGGTCTGAATAATTGCCACATACACATTAATGATTGTTAACCGTTTTTTTAATAAAACGGGATGGAAAAGGTAACGGCATGGGCATTAAATAAAATAGGAAAAAAACGTGGGCATTTTCTTAATTGCATTTCCCCATATGGGCATTTTATTAAGAACCCCATTAACATATCACTCTGAATTCCAGATATAAACCCGCGACCCCCACGCAATGAATTGGTGCTCAACTCCGAGAAGAAAATAATAAAATTAATAAAATTTGAATAGAAACAGAAGCAACTGAATATACTATGAGAATATTCAGAGGGGGAAACCAGACCAGAAGAAGAAAGAAACTTTTGGCGTTTCCTTTCTTGATTGAAGCATCGCAAGACTTATACAAGGAAATAAAAAAGCTGAATGGTCATGAACTCGTGACCTTAATAAGAGGTTTAAGTCTTAAATGGTATTGTTGGACTCAAACATTTGGCCCACATCCAAGGGGTTCCCAAGTATACCTGACTACTTATGCCACGACAAAAGCCAACCCACAAGCGTCCCGGGATATACAGGTGCTGTGGCCTGGGTTTGCTGGTGGCTGGCCATGCGTTGCTAGCCATAGCCATTTTTTTGCCTTTTTTTTCTACAGCAAAGTGAGGAAGTTTTATTACTGCTTAGATGATTCCGCCAGATTGAATACAAATAAATCCAAATCGGTCACACTCGCACATAATCTGTTTGCCAAAATGGGAAACTGTCAAACTGGCGCAATTTATGACAGCAATTCTTGTTTTGGAAGTGTCATTCTTCAACACGGTATCATTCGAGTTAGTTCATAGCTTCATAAAAGCCAATTCGTGCATACCCGTCCATTTTATCAGATTATAGCACTAGGACTTGCCATCATCTAGCAAATAAATTTTTCACAAATTATAAATTTGACAGGGGCCGCCGGATGTACCCCTAGAAACAAATTTCCAGAGGTTAACTCAATTGCTCGATCTTGAAATGGTAAAACTACTCAAATTCTTCCATTTATGAGTTTACTGAATTGTGTCGACTAGACAAGCATTGTTCAAACTTAGCTCACCACTTATGAGTGTTTATTCTAGTTTCTATTTTAGTGGGGCTTGTCTTGCGAAAATATACATCAACTAATTTAGATTATTCGCGATCGAGCTCGTTGTCATGCTCTTAATCCTCGTTAAACACAAACTAATAGATTTCACGAGTTGGATTTGAAGGCAGATCAGAGGTTTTATGAACAAAACTCCATGTATTATGCAAGGCTCTTAAAATCAAACCGGTACACATTGCTGAATAATTAGTTTCAACAATAAAATCTAAGCACTAGTAAGCACTGATGTTATGGGTATCCAGCTGATCCGAAGGTTAAGCCGATGATTTGGTGAGCATCCTTCCAAGAATTCTAGGAGGCCATTTACTAAACTTGCTCCTTTTCCACACATGTGTTCTGATAAAATTATTTCTGCAAAGGTCTTTTGGGTGTCACATAGTACATGCTCGATTTATTCAACGCGGTTTGTGAGCTATGGTAGCAAGTTCATTGACAGAAATAAATCCACTCATCTTTTTTGTCCTTTTCCTCATTTTTTTTTATATTGCCACTAGTAAGGCCACATGTGCGATGCACATGCTTGAATTGGATTCTTTTAATTTGATAATAATGGAAAAAAAAAATCTTAAAATAAAAATTTCATATCCTTGTTTGTACTCATTACGTAGATAATTTAAAGAGCTTTCCAAATATATTAATTTTGCAAAAATCCGATGTGTATTTTTAAAAATATCTAAATTTTAATTTTTTTAATTTATTTTTAAAACAATGGCATTCCTGTAAATATACAAATATTTACCAAAAGCTTAGTTAATGGGGGTATTATTGTCATGTGAAAAGGCTTCACCAAAATAAGGCTTCACCAAACAATTACCTATTTTCTTTATATTAGTAAGATGGTGTATTCTTGCATTGCATACTCAGTTCTATATGCTTTAGAACCCCGAACTTCATGATATACCCAAGTGTCTTTGCATCCAATTGAATTTGTAGAGTTTCCGCTCGAATAGATTGAAGTACACGGTGTAGTTGACAACCAAAATCCTGGGCATGCAACACGAATCCGAATGAAGTTGGTGCCATCCACGCTGCCTCTTACTGCAGTGCAATCCCTTGTAATCTTGTGTGAGCCTTATATGATGATGGTCGTAGAAATCGAGCACTTCCTTCACTCTGTTAGCGGGTAATGCTTCCCCTAAATTTTTTCTGGCAAGGTAGTAATGAATCAATACTGCATCAGTTGGTTTGAATTTAAAACCAGACGGAACCCTAGCCAATTTCGCTTCATCGTCAAGATCCTTTGGCATTTGGTTGGTGCTAGAGAGGTTGGTCTTGACGCTTGAAGAAAAAGAAGAAGACATTGTATCTGTATAATACAACAAGAATATGGGACACAAGTTTTATGTGTTAAAGTTTTGGGCAGAGCTTACATAGGAAATGCATGAGGACTGTTAACATAAAAAGTAATTAACCATTAGCATAAAAAATCAACCTGCTCTTGGTAGGATGGTATCTCACACATAATTAGTGAACAATGCATGTTTGTTTGATATAAGTATTCAGTGTTTGTTGTACAGAAACTTAAGTTAGAATTAATTATATGCAGACGGGGATTCAAAAAAGAAAAAAATGTTGAGGTACGGAGAAAACTAAATGTTAAGGTATTGGAGAAAACTGGCCATGATGAACATTGAGATTCGAAGATCCTTCACTATTCACATTTAAAGATCCAATGCTGATGAGATTTGAAGACCCGATGCAAATTGTGTTTACTGACTCCATTTTTTTTTTTGCTCGGTAAATTGATTTATATTAGAAATGTAACGTACAACAATTTTCGTACGAAACCCAAATACAAGTTACAACCCACATTGACATTCCAAAATTGAAATGCCTATAAAATTACCAAATGGAAAACCCCCTTACAAAAGACCAAAATGGATGAATGCCTGGCCAAAACTCATATACCCTAAGAAAAAAATCGAGCCCAATAAATACACTTTGAAAATCCCAAATATCATATAGACATTACTGACTCCATCATATTGAGATTGATGTTGTGACGAGAGCTTTTATGGTGTACCTGTGGGATTTTTTTGGTCGTGACCACAAGTGTTTTATAGGTTGGGATTAGAAGGAAACTTAGGAATTCTATTTCCTAGTGGGAAACCAAAAACTCAAGAACAAATTCAAAAGAGTAATGACAGTCAGCTTCAAGGATGGATACTTCTTATATTTCGAGGATTAATACTTCTTCAAAGATACTTCATACTTCATACTTCGTATACTTCCGGATGATACTTCTAATTACTTCTCAATAATTCGGAACTTTGCAAAAGAATAGAGGCAAGTACGTACTTTTCAAGAAAAGTATTATTTCGCTCGTTCCTTCATTAACAAAGATCAAAGACCACTACAACAACGGATTTTTTCTTAAAGATCGCTCTTCAAGCAATATTCAAGAAAGAAGAGGCAAAATATAAGATCAAAATATCGCACAACACATTTGTTAGTGTGCAAGATGTATTCATTTCCTTAGCCTGCGAGAATGTAGTAGAGCCTGCGAGAAGGTAGCAGAGCTTGAGAGAACGTGAGTTGTACTCCATTATATGTGAGTTGTCATCCACTATGTGAACACCTATATAAAGAGAAGAGCAGGAGAGAGAAAAGGGGGGGACACATATTTTTTGTAAGAGAGAGAGAGATTTAATTTCTCTATCATCTTTTCCCCCAAAAACTAGATCTAGGGAGCTCCAAATACTCATTAATGGAGATTCTAAATGTAAACTCATGTAATTACAACAATCACTAGTGAAGAACCATGGATGTAGATTACAATGATCGAACCATGTAAAAAATCCTTGTGTCCATCTTTACAATTTTAGCACTTTAATCTTTATTTTGATTATGAAATAGATTTAGATCTAGAAAATATCATAAGGGGTGTGTTGTGGGATTTCCTGCAACTACATACCTACCAGCACAATTATAAACAAACGCTTCCTATATAAACCTAAATCTATGGATTTAATAACCCTCGTACAAATATTAAAACAACATTAACATTCCATTATAGGGTTTTCAACAGAAAATTCTAGCGTTTCAAAATCATTTTAGGACTTGATTTCATCACAGAGGACGGCTTCTCATTTTTATTTTCTAGGGTTTTCATTTGCACTAATTAATTTTGGCCACACAAAAAGGAAGGATCAATGTTTTTCATGAATTTCATACAAACAACACCTAAAATTCCACTTAAAAACTAAATCATGAAAAAACCATTTCTAAAAACACATGATTCATCATACTCCCTCCGTTCCTTTTTAATAAGCTGGTTTTGTTTTTAGAGAAAATTAAGGAAATTAAGAGAACTAATCATTGAAAGTGGTCATCATGACACTTGTCAATAAAAGAACTGAAGTGAAATGGTCCCCATGACACTTGTCAGCAAAAGAAGTAAAGTGAAATGGTCCACATGACACTTTTCATCAAATGAAGTTAAGAGAAAAGTGGTCCCAGAAAACTAAAGTAACATTTGACTTTCCCAATTAGGAAACCAGCCTATTTTTTTGAAACATCTACTTATAGAAACCAGCCTATTAAAAAGGAACGGAAGGAGTATTAACATCATAATCGTCAAGAAACATTAAGAAAAAAAATCACTAAAATCACCCAAAAGAGGCGAAATACCAATCAGTGATATAGTTTGTTAAAGAGAAACATGAGAAGTTCAAGAAATAAGGAAGTAAACTTACTTGTGCAAAATATTGTTGAGAAAAAGATTCAACTTTTTGCAGAGTTTGGGTTTTGTTTTCCCCAATTCGACGGATTTCCTCCACCTGAGAGGGAATTGGTGAAAGTGCGAAGAAAATTTAAAAAACTACAGAGCATATGAAATTTTGAGAGTTATACGTCATTTTATTTTATTTTGAAGCAGAAAGTTACATTATTACCCTTACTCGGCTGTTGTATTTATTCGTTTACTGTGTATGCACTAGCAGGTACGCCGTCGCCGATACGTATATGTAGCCAATACGGCAAGGGCACTAGGCAGGGTTGAGATTTTGGATTCAATAATTTATTTCCGTTATTTTTAGAAAAATGGTAGTAACTTTTTTCCAGAAACGGAAGAAGTATTTGTTTCTTTTACAACATGGACAGTAGTTGGATTCGACGGCTCTCCTAGGGTTCCCTCCTCTGGGATCCCTACGGAAGAGGATCAAGCTGGCCCTTAGTAATCGGTAATAGTTCTTGAATCAAGGAGTTTACCCGTGGCTTTTTTTTTTTATCAATCAACATATTTCCGCTTGATTCAAATCAAAAGACTGATTATATGATCACTTATAAGAATAATATAAACATCAAAATTGTTACAGATAACCCTAACCGATTAACCATAAATAAAGAGATCCCTTTAAAATACTTGGATAGTTTGTTGTTGGATTGGGATGAGAGGAAGGATGACACACCCATTCAGAGTAAAATCATGTGTGTCATGACTGGCATAACAAGATTTAAATATGAGAATATGACAAAATGTGAGCTTGTCATTGGTGTTGACGATGAGAGCATCGAGACTGAGGTTTGCATCGACCACAAGGTGAGCTTAACTTGAACTGGGTACCTCTATTTCTAAGTGGGATCATTGTAAGTCGAACTCGGCATTTAGCGCACATCACTTCCCGAGATTTACGGAAATGGGAAATTTTCATTGCTTATTAATAACATATTATCTATGCGAGTCATTTTGCAACTTTGGCGAGCCTAGTGTGAAACTCAACATCAAATTCATGCATCGAAGCACATCCCTTTCCCATGGAAAATGTTTTTGTGGGTCTCACTTCAATTTGATCCGTGATATGTATTCGATTAGACACGGGTTCACATTTTATTGCACATGTATCTGATTTGACATGTAACTGTTATGAATGCTCATCTATAAATAAGACAAGGATGAAGCTTTTTCTAGTACACATGTATCTAGAACTAATTAAGCAAAATGGTTCACAGAGAGAGATATGGAAATACTAACACTGATTTTTATATTCAACAAATGAAGAGAAAAAAAAAACAATTGAGATATTGGAGGAAACTGTATTATGAGTTATGCAAAAGATTTCGAAAGTAGAAACAGAAAAAGAAATGGGGTGAAGAAACCAAAACAACTTTATTTCCTACGCAAGGCTATGTTTTATATTGAAATTTGTTCTTGAAGGACTCAGAATGATGCATCATTCCCATGTATCTTTTTGCGGTGTTTTATTTTTTAGTCTTAAAGTTCTGTGGTATTCTTGCAAAGGGAGTTTACATTTAATAATCTTACTAAAAGAGCACGAAAACGTATTTTTTGTATAGTAGAAACTCCATATATTAATAAACTTGGGACTTAACAAAATTATAATATATGGAGTTTATTAATATAGGGAGGTATACCAAAAAAAAATTGCTCGACAAGAAGCTTTAAACATGCTTGACAAGTTGGAAATATTTTAGCTTCAACAAGAAGGTGCACATAGTAACGAGGTCTTATGCATATGTAAATCAAAAGATGCCATAACAATCTAAAAAATTGCATCATTTTTCAAACAACTATAGATACATATTTTTCTTTATCTTAAATTTTAATATAAGAAGATCTATAATTTTCCGATTATGTCTATTATATTAATATATGGAGGTAAATTCCTTATGGTGGGACTAGAAAAATCTATTAATATTAAAATGTGGAGTTTATCACTATTTATAACTGGCCCAAGTTGGGACCATGATTTTTTATCAATATATAGAGTTTATTAATATATAAAGTATCAATATATGGAGTTTTTACTGTAGTATTCATCATATATTAAGATAAGAGACCACGACAAAGCAAATTCCCTACGACTATAGTATCATAGACAGTGTAGCACATACTTTGAGAAGCAATAAAATTACAGTGGGGCTATCTGTAAATCCCAACCTACCAGCACAATTATAAACAAACGCTACCTATATAAACCTAAATCTATGGATTTAATAACCCTCGTACAAAGATTAAAACAACATTAACATTTCATTGTAGGATTTTCAACAGAAAATTCTAGTGTTCCAAAATCATTTTAGGACTTGATTTCATTACAGAGGACGGATTCTCATTTTTATTTCCTAGGGTTTTCATTTGCACTAATCAATTTTGTCCACACAAAAAGGAAGGATCAATTTTTTTCATGAATTTCATACAAACAACACCTAAAATTCCACTTAAAAACTAAATCATGAAAAACCCATTTCTAAAAAGACATGATTCATCGTATCAACACCAAGAAAAATTAAGAAGAAAAATCACTAAAATCACCCAAAAGAGGCGAAATACCAATCAGTAGTATAATTCGGTAAAGAGAAACATGAGAAGTTCAAGAAATAAGAAAGTAAACTTACTGGTGAAAACGATTGTTGAGAAAAGGATTCAACTTTTTTCAGAGTTTAGGTTTTGTTTTCCCCGATTCGACGGATTTCCTCCACCTAAGTAAGAGGGAATCAGTGAGAGTGTAAAGAAAAATTAAAAAACTGTAGAGTTTATGGAATTTTGAGAGTTATAAGTTATATTTATTTTTGAAGCGGAAAGTTACGTTATTACCCTTACTCGGTTGTTGTATTTATTCGTTTACTGCTTATGCACTAGCAGGTACGCCGTCCCGATACGTATTATACGGCAAAGGCACAAAGCAAGGTTGAGATTATGGAATAAATAATTTATTTTAAATAATCAGAAATGGAAGAAGTATTTGTTTGTTTGTTTCTTCAATTAACATATCAGTTTTATTCAATCAAAAGACTGATTATATGATCGCTTATAAAAATAATACTCCCTCCGTCCCAAATTAGTTGAGCCATTTGTAGTTTGCACAATTATTAAGGCAAGGAGAAATGGGGAGTACTTTTAAGTATTTTTTACAAGTATGCCCTTATGGATAATAACTTGCAAATTTTAGAAATGATTTATCTCTTAAACTATACCACGGTTTTTCGTAAACTTTATACCGTTGAAAAATATTTTAAAACACCTACGTAACGAATATAAACATGGCTATCAAATTATACATATTTCTTACATTAACGATAATTAAAATGATAGTTTTAGAAATATCACTTGATTAGTGAAATAGCTCATCTATTTGTGGGACAAAATTTAAAACCAATTGGCTTAACTAATTTGGGATGGAGGTAGTACAAACATAAAAATTGTTATAGACAACTCAAACAAATTAAATTAAATGTTCACAAAAAGATTCCTTTAGAATATTTGGATAGTTTGTTGTCATATTGTGCTGAGAGAAGGATTTCAATCTGTGACTATGATAAAGTATGAGCTTGTCAAATGGGTTGACGATGGGAGCATCGATACTGAGGCGTGCATCGACCACAAGGTGAGCTTAACTTGAACTGGGTATCTCTATTTTCGTCTGGGATATTCATTTTAAGTCGAACTCCGCATTTAGCTCACATCACGTCCTAGAGATTCCTGGAAATGGGAAATTTTCATTGCTTATTAATAACAAATCATCTATGTAGTCATTTTGCAACTTTGGCAAGCCAAGTGTGAAAATCAACACCAAATTCATGCATCAGAAGCACATCCATTTCTCATGGAAAATGTTTTTGTGGTCTTACTCCAATTTGATCCATGATATCAGTTAGACCTGGGTTCACATTTTATTTGTCGAAGTTTTTGTGTTTTAAAAATGATTAGATATCGATTTGTACGGAAGGATTGGTATATTACCGCCAGTTGGGGAACCTGATTTGACATGTAACTTTTATGAATGTTCATCTATAAATAAGACAAGGTCGAAGCTTTTTCTAGTACACATGTATCTTGGACTAATGAGGTAAATGGGGTTCACGGAGAAAGATGTGTAAATACTAACGCTGATCTTTATATTCAACAAACCAAGAGAAAAAAAACAGTTGAGATATCGGAGGAAACTGTATTATAAATTATGCAAAGGATATCAAAAGTACAGACTGAAAAAAAAAATGGGATAAAGAATGGGAGAAACTGGTTGCCGTTTTTTTTCCACCTAATTAACTACAGTATACTTTGTACAGACCCTACTTTCCGTTTAACCCCAACCGATGATTAAATATAAAATTGGTCGTTAATTTCCTGCAATAAGGTACATAACCCACAGAAAATTGTATTATCGTGCACACAACGTTATTGAAATAAATATTGCGTATCGGCAAATGGCAACTTCGCTAATTATATTAGGACGACACTGTTAGCAAAATATAATTGGGTTAACCAAATTCTGCCAGGACCGGCAATTAGAAAGGGTTCAAGTCTTACATTAATTCTCGTTCTATTATTTCTACTAAATCCTTTTAATTTTTGACAAAATAAATTTAATTCTCGTTCTATTAATCCGAAATAACTCTACCATAATAAATCCTGGCTTGATTGGGGTATACCCAAACTAATTGGGGTATACCCAATTTTAAAGGGACACTTTTTGTGGGTTTTAGGGGGAGTCCTAATGGGTAAGTTACAAAACTACCCTTACCCATTAATAATCTTAATTATCCTAAATCAAATTTTATTCTCTTCATTTCATCTTCCTCACTTCTTCTTCTCCTCTCCACCATACCGACCCCCACCACCACCACCATCAAAAAAAAATCGACGATCAATTCGTTAAAATTGTCGATTCCAAAACTCCGATTAATCTTCATCAATGGATCCGCCGAGGGCTAGTAAGATGAAGCAAACAAATAGAAAGCGCAATGAATTCAATCCCGAAATTGCAAAAATAGTTCAACAAAAAGTGAAGAAAAAAAAAACCGTCGAAGAAGGAGAAATCGAAGCCACTGAAAAAGCAGACATGGTGCGATTAAGAAAGTAAGGACCTACTTAAACTCACTCTAGTACTCCGATCTCATGTTTGCATGTCAAATTAGGTCAGAAAATCCGAAATTTTGAATTGGCAGTTGCGATGCCGGCAAGGTATTTTGTTATCGACCTTGCCGGATTTTCATAGTTAGGGTTTGGCCGGCAAGCTATAAGGTTGAAGAACTTGCCGGATGTATAGTTTCTGTAACTGCTACTAGCAGGGCCGGCAGGTTATTCAACTGTATACCTTGCCGGCGTCAGTTTTTTTTTAATGAAGCCGGCAACTTTTTGTTTTTTACCCTGCCGACTGCTTCTTTTGAATGTTTTCTGATGCCTAGAGTTTTTTAATCTGTAAGGGTATTTGTATAAAACCATGCCGGCGGTTTGTCAGCCGGCAATGTATGTGTAATGGACCTTGCCGACCTATATAGTGAAAATTTATTGTTTCTACTGTGTACATTTTTGTTGGGAGCCGGAAGGATATTTTAGTGATACCCTGCCGGCTGCGGCTTAGCCGACACGTATCTTTTGGTGGACCCTTTCAGCCATGTTTCCGCCAGATAGGTTATATTTGTCGACCCTGCCGGCCTGTAATGTTTTTTTCTGAATTGTTCTTGTTCAGGGTGGAGAAGGCAAAGAAGAAAGCGTTGAAAGCTATTAGTCCTCCTTCAAGACCTCCTCGTGTTGGTGGAAAACTCTTGACTTCACAACATCGGGGGTCGCCTAGGGGTTTAAAGGCTTGATGCACATGCTAAGTGCATTCGTTTTTATGTTTCAATCAATGCAGTAACCAAAATTGCATGAATAAAGTAATTACATCTTCCATATTTTCTGTTTTCTGTTTGGTATAAGTACAAGTCGGCAAGGTTATAAATCCTTAACATGCCGGCTCCAGGTCAGCAGTCAGTGTTAAAAACTATTTGCTTGCCGACCTTATGACCGCCGGCATTGTAGGAAAATTTTCCATGCCGACCGTAAAATTCTGTCCCAAAATAGTCGGCGTGTTCTTCAACCGAGACAATGCCGGCCGAAACCTGGTCGGCAGCTTATTCAAAGTGGACCTTGCCGGTTGAACATTGGTCGGCATGTTATTCAAAGTGGACCTTTCCGGCCAGAGAACAGCCGACACCTTATGCATTTTCAAAACCACGACCTTGCCGGCCTTGTGCATTTTCAAAACCAAATTTTTTTGATCGGAATCGAACTCATAAGACAGATGAAAGGTTTAATTTACTGAATTCATAATTTCAAAATTTTAATTTAAACTCAATTAATTAACCTAATCAGAATTTTAGTGTTAATTAACCAAGGGCATATTAGCCATTTAGAAAATACAAGGTTAAGGGGTGGCTTGACTTTACTTCATAATGACCTGATTTTGTCTTATTGGGTATACCCCAATCAAGCCAGGTAATAAATTAACCAAGATACATTATTATTATTTTAAGTCAGTGTCGGCCAAACATGGATGTTTTCTCAAATGTCGTAATGCTTAGTTTTTGGTTTGTCGTTTCTGTTATGACGGCCTCCTCCGACTTCTTTAGAAATACAGATAGACGAATGTTTGACATCAAGGTTAAGAGAGAAGAAGACCGAAGAGGAAGGAGAGATTTTAGATATATAGAAATAGATACACCAGGTAAGTAAACGTTAAAGAATATGATGGGACTTTAAGACTAGACGGAGGGATGACAGGATTTTAAGGCTAGAAAGGGACGAATGCAAACTTAAAGGCAGAACAGGTTGCACGAATGCGTAGGAGAAATACACAAAAAAGGAGGCAGCTTATAAACCAAGATATAAAGAGGCATATCCCCATATTAGCCCATGAGGTTGGACTCTACATGCTAGGGAGTTGGCTCGATACAACTACTAAGTATGGGGTAAGTTCGTACAAAAGCTATTGCTTTTGGGTAATTGTGAACTTCATTTCATGTTGAGAGATCTGTCACAAATAGGTCAACCATTCCCTTCGTTTTAACTTTGAAAGATCCTAAAGTCAATGTTTGACTTTTAAAAAAACAGGTCAGGCAAGTTGGATGGCTTGATTCTACAAAATTCCTACCCGCACCCAAATAGTTTTGAGAAAGAAAAGGAAGAGCAAGTGAAGAGAATATACCCCCAGATTCTCCCACGCGGTGCATCTTTTATACGTATAATAAGAGGAATGGATAGAATCTGTAACTTATAAACAACCACGAGAATATGCACTACAACGTTAAAATTACGCGATTAGAGTCTGCTATAGTTTGAGTATATGCACACAAGTTCTATGCGTTAATGTTTTGGGCGGAGCTTATATAGGAAATGCATGAGGACCATTGACATAAAAAAATAACTTCTTCAGGTATCTCACACGTAACTAGTGAACAATGCATGTAAGAACCATGAATCTTTTAATATAAATAATCAGTGTTTGTTTTACAGAAACTAAAAGTCACAATTAATTATTTGCAGGTACTGGGAATTAAAAAAAAAATTGAGAGGTATTGGAGAAAACTAACCATGTTTGAGATTTGAAGACGCAATGCTGATGAGATTTGAAGACCTAATGTAAATAGTGTTTATCGACTTCATTATGTATAGGATATGCATGTGAGATTGAAACAGTTGACTAGAATTTAAATGGTATAACTGTGAGTTTTCTTTTTGGTTGTGCAAAAAACATGCGTTATAGCTTGAGGAATACTCAAGCCCATAATTACGGTCAACTTCTAATTATTGACAAACTATTTTTTAGCAGTTAGATTTTTATCTTTTATATCTCAACAATTCATAATAATTCTTCGAGGAATGGGTAACCGACTCACATGAGTCGGTTGCACTGATAAATCGCATATCGGCCGGAAGTTGTATGTTAATAGTTTAAATTTAGAGAACCATCAAGTGGTCTGATGGTTCTCATGCTCCCTCCCACTGCGGAGGTAGGGGTTCAAACCCCGTAATTGCCAGTATCCACTCCAATTTAAGGAATTTGGAAGTAGACTAGGAAACACTAGTCTAGGGTATCAAAAAAAAAAAAAAAAAAAAAAAAAAAAGCGACCTTACGCCTGGTGCCTCCAAATAATTAGCAGCCTTGTCACCTTCAGAAAGCGATTTATACTCTGTTAGAATACTGGCATCCAACTCATAACCCAACAATGTGTGACTAATAATCTCAACACGCCCCCCTCACGTGTAGCCTCGTTGGGTCTAACACGTGGGCAATAAATCGGGTTACGCGGAGTAAAGGCGCGGTCAAATGTCTCGTCGCAAATAGCCTGCTCTATTACCATGTTAGAATACGGGCATCCAACTCAAAACCAATTGGCAATGAGTGGAGAGGCCCTAAGGGATTATAAACCGCAGGATCTTAGATAACCCAACAATGTGGGACTAATAATCTCAACATACTCGACCCTTAAAACCGAACTATGAAATTAGGATTACAATCTGAGGTTACTAGAACTAGTTCTTGAAAGTAATCAGACTGGAAAAGAAGAAGATCTAGACTGCGAAAAAAAGAATTCCGTTGCAGTTATAAGGACACTTGAGAAACAAAAACTACTACAACTTCGACAAAGTTTGTTGACAAAAATACCACCATGATCTTCAAAACCCCCAGAAATGATCCGTAAGATTCTTGGGCATCCAACACAGATGTGCAGAGAATTATTGACAAAAAAAAATTCATTGAGTAGTAGTTAATCCAGAACATATGAAAAAAGTTCGTTACCTGAACATACCAAGAGAAAGAAAAGAAACATGGGAAAAAAAATATAAAATCGTCTCATCAGAGAAGATAAGTAACATTAGATGCCAACAGCAGAATAGCCATACATTGAAAAACCTCTGGATGTCGAACAACAACCTCTCATCGTCCTTAATACATGAAGCTAACACAACTCAAGATCTCCCTACCATATGCATGTATATTCCCTCTTTAAGGTTCTCTTCCAAACCCCATAGCATCAAAAGTGATATGAACCTCATCTTATCAGGTAAAGAAATCATGATTGTCCACTGTACGCCTGGTAACATGCATCAAAAAACTTATTATGCATCTAGAAATATAGATAACACAACCAAAACTCTTGAATAGAACATCCAGAAAATAAAAGATGCAACTAAGTAAAAGTAGGAATTTTGGTAGCCTTACAATAATTTCATTTTGGTATCCTCAAGTCTTGTGCCAAATTGAGAACCCACCAGGTGGAATTATACAAAATTTAGTGCAAATCGCTCAAAAAAACTTAGATTGAGAGTGGAATGCCAAGTGTCTCGAACATGTGAAGGAAACATGTCCGTTGAAGCATGACTAGTTTGATAAATTTTTGAATGTGATCGGGATATGCAATTGTAAAAATCTTTTCAATTTGTTGTTATCTTGGAATGGTCTCGTGGATTTGTACAATGAAGTAATTATCCCCATGGGAGTGATAATTCCCAGTGGTTTAAACTTCATGAAATTGCTTAAAATTGCTCGAGCTGCATAGAACGAGGGGCTCTAAAGGAGTTTTTGGTTCTGGAAAATCTCATCCTTTGTCTGATTTTGTATGTGATACAATGGGCAGTCAGCGCTAACATTTTGGTGTCTAGGTATCTCAAGATCTATCGATCGGTAACGAGAATGCTCATGATGAAGAAAGTTAAAAGACGCACAAGAATGACTACCAGAACTTAGAACTGCGACAATGCTCATGTTGGATAATACTTGTTATCATTTTCTGAGTATATGATGAGTTCATCAATCAAGAAGCTATATATGCATGTTTATCTAATTAAGGAAGCGAAAAAAAAAGCGAAAAATCAAGTTCGAGAGAAATATACCTCATAGGCTTTATCAACTTCTTGAAACTTTGTTTCAGCATTGGCTTCATGCCTATTTATATCTGGATGCAATTTCTTAGCGAGCTAACAAAGCATCCAAAGACAAAACAACAGAGATGTGAAAAATGACATGAAATTGCTACACGTTGTAGAATCATAAGAAATAGTACTTGACAACAATATACAACACGTAACCAGTCATAAGAACATGGTTAACATTAAAGTGTATGTACAGTATGAAAAAGAAAAAGCCTTTACTTCATTGCGTAGTTAAGCGGGGTCAAAGCCACCAAACTACTTTCCGGTCGTGGTTAAGTCTGAAATGCGGTTGTCTGAACCAATTAATCCCTACCGACCCCCATTAAAAGATAAGCGCCTTTACTTCATTGATCCACTTGTCCCTTCCAGTCTAGGTACCTTGTGAGCCATTGCTCTTCTATTCATTTCATATGGACCAGCAAATAGCAAAAACAATGAGAGGCCAGATTTGTCTACCTCTATTTCTCCCTCTTCTAAACTTCCGGGCCTCTAGTTGAGCCGAGATTGATTCACATTGCACCCACGACATTAAAACCCCAGGATGATTTCTTTGTTTCTTGAGTGAACTTGCAATGCGGCAAGAGATGATTTCTTGTTTCTTGAGCAAGTCAACGAAAAGACATATATAATAGATGCATTACCAAAGAATTCAAAATAATAGCAAGGGATCCAAACCCATTACGTACTACTAGGTGGTACTAGTGTCTGACGCCTTTTTTCTTAATGATGATGATTATTAAGTAGTGCGCATTTGTTTGTTGAGATCTTGATTTCATTCTTGTTTTCAATATAGTGGACAATATAAACTTAAACACGAGTAAAAGACTTTGTAGTCATAAGACCAACAAAATCTAGACAAGAAATCCCAAATAATATGTGTGAGTTGTGTACTTATGACTAGCGGCTGGGAAATAATAAGGATGAGCTATTCAACGGAAAAAAAAAGGTTAGGTTGACCTTGCAAATCAGTAACTCTAGAAGCAAAATAGTTTGCGAATTCATGTAATCGTATAATCGATGTCATGGGAGTGCATGTCAGAACTTGCACATCAAATTCTTCATACTATGTTGTTTCATCCCCAGTTCCCACCCTAGTTATAGTCTCATCGGTTTGTTCAACATTGGTTCAGTGACAGGATTGTTCTGTCTCGCTCAAAATCTATGTTCAACGTGTACATTTCCTCTGCATACCAACTAATCCAATTCTTAGTACTTAGAGAATTATACAGATTTGCAACATAAAGATGAAAAGGAGTTTCACATATGAGTAAGATGCTAACAGTTTGATGCAGGAGCATTTTATGTTTCCTTAGGAATGTTTTTAATCTAGGAATGTCCTACAAAATAGGGACGTTTTGATAGTTACTTCTATATTTACTTTAGGGTTTCTTTGTTTAGATTTACCTTTGCTAGTATAAATAGGTTATTAGGCCCTTCTTAGAAGGCAGACTTTGATTATATATTTTCTTAAGCTTTAATCTGCGGATTATAGAAGAGTAATGGTTTTTTTAACCTAGACTCAATTATCTAGTGTTCTATTGTTATCAATCCTATGTTCTATTCCATTATCTTTGTTCTATTTGCCCTAGTTTTCTGTTTTAGTTCCTAGTTCTGCATTAATTGGCGCTAGAAACAAAACACACCAGCAAACCCTAGTTTCTCCAATGGTAGTTAGAGATAGAGGTGGTGGTAGAGGTAATGGATACTTAGATTTCACTGAGTCACTAACTTCGATTGAAGACATGTTGCGGCAATGAACAGGGGACGTGCGAAAGCTCGAATGGAGATACCGAAGAGCCGACGCAAACCTTTAGATTCACCGGAAGGAGTTTCTGAAGAAGATGAACACACAAAGGTCGATAAGTATCGTCGTTATGTTGTTCATGAGAATCCAGTATTCTCACAACACACCCCTTTGTATTCACCGGAAGGAGGATCAGAGGATGATGAACAACGCGTTTAATGAAAAACCTTTTCATAACCGTGTTGTTCATGAATCACATCATGGAAGGTTAGAAAACAGATTAATCAAAACCTTTGACTTGAACACCAGACAGGTGAAAGTTGAAGTGGATGACATGTCTGGAAAGATGCATGCTGAAGATTTTCTAGATTGGGAGGCCAGCATAGATAATTATTTTGAATGGCAGCCTATGACCGAAGCTCGTAAAGTAAAATTTGTCAAGTTAAAGTTGAAGGGATCAGCACTACAATGGTGGAAAAGGTTACAAGAACGACGTACAAGGCACGGAAAGAAGAAAATCAACACTTGGGATCACATGAAACAGAAGTTGCGCAAACAATTTCTGCCATCGATTACCGAGTGATGACGTATAAGAAGTTTCACTTGCACCAACGCGACCTTAGTAAGAGCACAAAAGTGACCAAAGACGTCGGTAAAAACAACTGTTCGGATTACAAGCAGAGTGCACAAGAAAGAAGTTCACTTCATTGAGGATGATAGTGATGAAGACTCATCGAGGGAGCTGAAATATGAAGAATTTGTCAGTAAAGAACTGAAGTATGATGAATTTGTCAGTGAAGAGCCGAAATACGATGACCGTGAGAGTGATGACAAAGTCATGATTGACTGGGAGTTACCACCAATCTACGATTGCGGTCCAAAAGTTGAAGATGAAGACAACTACCTAGAAGTTTAAGATGAAGTTGTTCTTACATCTGATGTTGTTGATACTTTTATGGGGGAAGAGACTAGCATTGTAAGTTTTCCTGTAAACCAAACTCATTCGGTTTACGAGAATCAAACTACATATCCAAGTAGATGATCTTAGTTTGAGATGTCAAGCGTCATGTACTTGTTGACGATCCTAAGTTAAGATCGGGTTCTTATAAACAAATGGAAGAGGCTTGTCGTAAAGAAACCGAGTGGGGGGGAAACTATACAAGTAAAATTTGTGGGCGAATTTTCCTTAACACCGGAGGAATGTTATGGCGGAAGATTTGTCGAACTATGTGAGTATTCCACTACTATGTTGAATCTTTTATTCATGCAACAACTCAAGTTTCTCATATGATAGAATATATTACGAGTTCGGACATGTATAAGAAAAGTTACTGTCATGAGGAAGCTTGTGCGATAAATTATACAAGTAGAACTCGGAGGCGGATTCTCTTGAACGCGAGAGAAAAGCTATGGCTGAAAAGCTATCATGGAATTTCGGAAGTGTCATGTGCACAACATATCCTGGTGTTGATAGTCACATCGAAGAGACGCCTTTTTGCACAAAGAGTTGGTCGGGTTGGGCTTTATGTTGACACCATGGTCAACTTGAATCCTGACAAATGACACTCTTACGAGTGTACGGAGATAGGTTCTCAAATCAATGAAAGATTTGTTGGCGCAGCTCGAAGCAAATACATGTCGGACACTCGCATACTTTCAATGAGGATGCTCCAAAATAGTTATTTTCCCATGAGGGTGTGCTACTGATTTTAAATATGCTTTGATGACATCGATGTCTCTGCATCTGTACCTCGAGTTTAAGTGATGTTGGAAGGTCAAATCTTGAAAGAGACCATCTCATTAAGCAACCTAAGATGTGTGGTGTTAACGTCGCAATGGGTTTGGAGAGTATTTCTAGGTTGTCGATTATCAACCAAGATAAGATCAACGAAGGAGAGGTTATATATCCCGCCACACTTTGTTCTGACCATTCCATTGTACTTTATCGGCAAAGGTTTTGTTGGTCCAAGCGATATAAAATCAAGATATATCGATTCCTAGAAGTTCGATGGTGCGGCAAATTGTGCAAACGTTACCGGTGGTCGAATAAAGTTGTCATCCAAGCCTAGGGAAAAAGATGAATCGGGAAAGAAAGTTATGCTATAGCTTGAATCTAAACCACCAATATCCGACGGCATAAAAATCTTTATGGATGTTCGAAAGCAAACGAGAGGAGGTGAGTACTTATGAAGAAAGTCGTGGAGAATATCTCTCTTGTCATATCAGTTGATCAATTATGTGAGAAATTGGGTGGTGAAGTCATTAGAGAAACACTAAAAAAGTTAAAGTTACTTGCTCATAGACTTCGTCACACAAGAACAGAATGATGACCATGTAAAGAACATTTTGGCAGAACGAAAGATGGAGAGGATGGTCATCGTTTCGACATTTGTAAGGAGGACCGGACAAGCTTGGATTTGTATGACGGGGTGATATATTTGTGGGGCGAGTATCAAAACAAAGTACATCCTTATGCGGTCGGTGAAACAACATATCTCAACAACCTTCTTTATGCGAAACAATGGTTCGAGTTAGTGTTTATTATCCTTAAGAGTGTCGTCACCTCTTGTCGAAGGTTCGGGTTTTCACTGCAGTCTTATCTATGGTTGTCTGTTCAAGAAGAGTCGATACGAAAGAGCAACTAGTGATTACCAAGCCAAGTCATTTATCCATTTTATATGAAACAATCAACGGGAATAGTGGGCGTACATAGATACACCTTATACTATTCATAAGTGTAGGGAACTTAAAGGAGTTCAAATTATGGCTTTTTTTTTGATCGTGGCAAATCAAAACAAAACCATATGACGATAAGCTGATTAATAGTGTGGCTTAGTTACGGATGCAATGTTGGCACGAGTAATCTAACATTCATAAGGACAACAATTACTAAACAGTTGGGTCGAAATTACTAGGAAAACTAAGGAGAATTTGGTTGCTTGCTTGTCGTGATTCAACGACTAGACCGGATAAGAAGTTAGTTTGTCTTGAGTATCAAGACACGATGTGAGAATCAATGCTTATTGACATACCTAAGTCGGGAATCAAAAATGAAGATTTAGGTTTCGTGTTTGATTGTGGAAAAGTAGTGGGCATATCCTACGACACAAACAACATTACTTGCTCATTGCATTTCAGGATCTCTAAAGTTTTGGGTTTCGTTTTCGATCGTGGGAAGGTCGAAGTGACAACAAAGATATATGCAGAATTCATATAACATCTCATCGGAGCTGAGATTTCTTTCAAACTGGGGTGGTTGATGCATGAGCATTTTATGTTTCCTTAGGAATGTCCTACAAAATAGGGACGTTTTGATAGTTACTTCTATATTTACTTTAGGGTTTCTTTGTTTAGATTTACCTTTGCTAGTATAAATAGGTTATTAGGCCCTTCTTAGAAGGCAGACTTTGATTATATATTTTCTTAAGCTTTAATCTGCGGATTATAGAAGAGTAATAGTTTTTTTAACCTAGACTCAATTATCTAGTGTTCTATTGTTATCAATCCTATGTTCTATTCAATTATCTTTGTTCTATTTGCCCTAGTTTTCTGTTTTAGTTCCTAGTTCTGCATTACAGTTACAATGTGATTGCTCTTGTTTCTTCCCTCACATTTTTATGCACCCAAACAAACAGAAGCATGAAATATGTTGCTTAACAGTAACAGAGTCATTCAATGTACCTTAAAATATCATCGTGACAGTTTTTTAAGCAAAGAGAGGTGCTTCCTCAGTAGGCGGACCCGGGTTGGCGAACAAAATGGAGGCATATGAAACTGAATAGCTAAGCAAGCCTCATCAAGTGAATCTGATGATGGCGTCATAGCTTCCATTTGATAGCAGCCAGCATACTTCTACATATAGTACACCCACAACACAAAGTTTATCAAGTCATTTCATCAAACACCTTATGTCCATACAATGAAACAACAATTCAGCAACTGATTTACAGTCAAGCTTATCAAATCCCCATAATACAAACATACATAATCTGTTATTTGATTGATCATAAAGCAAATTCCTGAATGCATCACCTTCTACTGCTGCCAGTTCCACATAATATGCAGTTAGAAATCATGGGCCTAAAACGACAATTCAGAAACTGATTTACAGTCAAGCTTATCAAATCTCCATAATACAAACATACATAATCTTGTGCGAACCATTTGCCTGCATCTGTCGCACTACCTGAATTGAATCAGAAAGAAACATGATTAACCAAAACATAGCAAATGCACAGAAAACAAGGAAACCAGACTAAAAGAAAATCAAGATCTTAAACAAAAACCCTAACTTGGAGCAGAGGAAGAAGCTTCTGGTTCTTCTTTTGAATGGTTGTGGGAGGATTTGAACATGTGACGTTGGAGAGAATAAGAGGCTTAACTCTTGAATATTATTTTTGCACTCAAAATTTTTGTCCCACATTGGATAGACTTCCAAGTTACTATACTATTTATACCACAACATAAGCTAACAAGCCAGCAGTTAAGGATGTACAGGATCTGTGGCTTTAACTTGTTAGTGGTTAACCATGCGTGGTTGATCATGTCCGTGGTGTAGATGGTTGTGCGATGCCCACCCCCAAAGATTTTTTTTTTTGTTCCCCAAAGATTTTTTTTTTTGTTGGAGTGGTTATCTATTTTCAAATACACTTCTAGTTCTTTCGTTGAGGATAGACATATCTGGACAGTTGGTTTCTTTTGGAATCAGCTAATTTATGATCAACTGACTGGATGGGAATTGTAGACAAAATAATAGTATTTCACAGATGATGAATTATCAAAACTTATAAATAAATTTTGCAGAAATGGAAGCATGCATGAGAGTCTGGGGTGAGCTATCTTTCTAGTAAATTTTTGCCAAACAAAATAGGCTAAATTGCTGCACGTAAATATATATATGCAGACAAGTCAAGATCATAGCTAGACCAAAAATGACAAGTTAAGTTTACTTAATAGAACTGGAAAAGCAAACGAAGTCAAAGGGAAGCTTTCCCTGGGTTGGTTGCATTGGTCTGGATTCAAGGGAAAGCTGCTGGTTAGTAAGAATTTTTCCGTGTGGTGCTTCAAGTTATAGCCAAAATGCTAGCTTTATTCATGTTTTACGTACAAGATCAGTGCTTCCTACATGGGACTCTATCTTTATGTAATCTCTTGCTTCATTGTTTTTGTTTTTCTTTCATCTACTATTGGTAGAAAAAGTTGTACATTCTTATTCTTTTAGCAAATCTTCTCTTTCCATCAAAAAAAATGTTTTATGTACAAGTAGTCATGGGTATTCAAAAATAGTTTATGGGAAACAAGTATTTGACACTCCGAACCATTAATAATGAATTTATGGTCATCCAACGACCATATTCACCAAAATGTGGGACATTTTCCTAGTGGGAATGGATTCGGTGGTTGTTTTGGCAATGATAGAGGCGTCTTTTTCTTTTTTTCCCATTGCAATGGAGCCGCACTGCTGGATGTTTCTCTTTCATATAACAAAATACTACTCCCTCCGTTCCGATTTACTTGACGTTGTAAAGTTTTTCACGGATATTAAGAAATATCAGAGAGAGTAAAATCTTTCCAATATTACCCATATTAATTCCTACTTAAAGAGTTAAATAACCTAGTTTTGTGTTTCTAGAATATAGGGAAAGTTCCCAATCCCATAGTAATGTACTTGGGATGTACAAGATTGAGTATATATATCCACCATGGGATATATTTAAAAGTTAGAGTAATTGTTTTTATGTTGATTACCATGAGAATTAATTCTCTAGTGTGATTCCAAAGTAAGGGTAGATTAGTGAAAATTGGGGAAAAAAACTAAAACTATCATCTAATTTGGAACACAAAAGAAACCCTAAAAAAGCAAGTAAAATGGAACGGAGGGAGTATATCTTTCGTCAGTTATTCTAACGTTATATTTTTGGCTCTCCAAGCTTGTGGCAGTGGTGCGAGTTTGTCAGTCTGGAGCCTTCCTGCCTCTGAGTGCATTTTGGTTCTCCAGGCTTGTGGCATTGGTACGAGTTTGTCGATCTGGAAACTTCCTGCCTCTGAGTGCATTTCGAGGGTTGAAACTTGCTCTCCTATGCAAGACTTGGTGTCTGACGACAACCAAGTAATTTCTCATCCCTTGAAATTCTTGGGAAATTTATTTTGTTTAGCTTACTTCCTTATGCTTGTGATAACTGCTAAATTGATTAAAACATTTATGTGACCGAGTTCAAAGGTATTATTACTAGACAGATATAACGTTCTTTTCTGTTCAGGTAATGGCGGTTGTAGCCTTTGGAGGTATTTTGGATGACGTATCTCAGTTTGGAAGTCATTCATGCATGTTCTGTTCAGAGGTCATTATTCTCCTCGCCATCGTTCACAAGCTTCCAAACAAGAGAAACTATTTGCAATTTCTCAATGCCTTATGTTACGTCGTTACTAGTTATTTGGTCAGCTGTATTAGTTTCTAGCATCGACTATGTGTTCAGTACAAAGTACAAACTTGTTCTAGGCAAGAAGAATTATTTCGATTTTTAATCCTTAAAGGAATGTTAAGTAAAATTCTGATTATCTATTTATTTCTTTTTTTTTTCTTTTGTTCCTTTCCATAACTTTTTCAATTTCCTCCGACATCTCAGTTGCATTTGAGTTTGTCAATCCAACACAGAACCCACTCATCCTTTTTGCTCTTTCCTCATTTTCATATTCCGTTGTCGTGGTGTATTCTTGCATGACATACTCAGTTCTGTATGCTTTACGACACCGGACTTCATGATATACCCAAGTGTCTTTGCATCCAATTAAAATTGTCGAGTCTCCGCTCGAATAGATCAAACTACGCGGTGTAGTTGACACCCAAAAGCCTGGACCTGCGACACGAATCCGAACCCTGCTGCCTCTTACCGCTTCTTTCCTATGGTACTTTCGGGTAAACAAGTACCAACGGTTTGGTTCATACCCCTTGTAATCTTGCGTGAGCTTTTCAGGATGATGGTCATAGAAATCGAGCACTTCCTTCATTACGTTTCTTGGTAATGCTTCTCCTAAATTTTTAAGGCGAGGTAGTAATGAATCAATATTGCATCTGTTGGCTTGAATTTAAAACCAGACGGAAGCCTAGCCAACTTTGCTTCATCATCAAGATCCTTTGGCATTGGGTTGGTGCTGGAGAGGTTGGTCTTGACACTTGAAGAAGAAGAGGATTGGATAGAATCAGTAACAAATTTACGACTAACACAACACGCACTACAGTGTTAAAATTACGAAATTATATTGAAAATGCATGAGGAGGAACTAACTAGTATCTTACACAAAAACTAATGAATCATTTACATAAATTGTTTAACTAGTGAACAATACATGAGGAGGTACCGAGAATAACTAACTAGTGAACAATACATGTAACAACCATGAATTGTAACAACCATGAATTGTTACAATACATGAGGAGGAACTAACTACTAAGATTTGGTATCTCATGCATAACTAGTGAACAATACATGTAACAACCATGAATTGTTTAATATACGTTTGTTTTACAGAAACTTTTAAGTTAGAATTAATCATATGCAGGTACCGAGAATTAAAAAAAATAAAAATAAAAATAAATAGTTGATAGGTGTGGAGAAAACTAACCATGGTGAACATTGAGATTTGATGATCCCGTGATGAGATTTGAAGACCCGTTGGAAATAGTGTTTATTGACTCCATTATTTCTTAAGTATGAATGTGAGATTGATTAATGGAGTATTTGTGACGAGAACTTTAAACTTTAATATTATGAGTTCTTGTATGTCCATAACATGCTTTATAGGTTCCACGATAGGGATATAGAAGTCAATTAAGATTTCTGTTTCCCAGTCGAAAATGGTAAACCAAACCCCGATTTCCTAATTCAGTCAACTTCTAATTACTAAATCTGACAGTCGGTTGTTAGAATTCATCACCGACTCGTCTAAGTCAGTCACACTGATAAATCTGACGTCCGTTTCTTATAATGGAGAACTTTTTAAGTTAATTGGCTTTGTTGAGTTTGCAACCCAAGGAGGTAATTCTGGCGAGACTTGTCTGGCCATCCTGTTGAACTTGTCATTGTTCGTGAAATCCCTAGACTTGTCAGAGGTTACTCGAACTAGTTCTTGAAGGTAATCAGACAGACAAAAAAGAATGATCTAGACTCTGAAAAAAGAGCTCCATTACGAGTTATATGAACACTTGAGATACAAAAACTACTACGAGCGGCTTCGACAAAGTTTGCTAACACAAATACCACCATGATCTTCCAAACCCCCCGAAATGTGCCGTAAGATTCTTGGGTATCCACCATGAACATTATTGCTCATCTGGAGACAGAATTTCAAAAATACAGAACATATGAAAATAGTTTGTTACCTGAACATACCAAGAGAAAACAAACAAACATGCGTGGGATAAAATATAAAATTGTCTCATCAGAGAAGATGAGCAAAACATTATATGGAAACAACAGAATAACCACACATTGAAAAACCTCTGGATGTCGAATAGCAACCTCTCATCGTCCTTGATTCATGAAGTTGACACAACTTAAGATCTCCCTATACCATATGAATGTATATCCCGTCTTTAAGGTTCTCTGCCAAACCCCATAGCATCAAAAGTGATATGAACCTCATCTTATCAGGTAAAGCAATCATGTTTGTCTACTGTACACCTGGTAGCATGCTTCAAAAAACTTATTATGCATCTAGAATTCTATTTTGAGCATATATACAATATAGATGACGAGAAGTATAGCGTAGCACATCCGAAAAGAAAAGATGCGGCTAAGTGAAGTAGGAATTTACGTAGCTTTACGATATTTTCATTATGGTATCTTCATGTTTTGTGCCAAATTCAGAGCCCGCCAGGTGAAATTATACAGATGGAATGCAAGTCTCTCTAAAAATCTTAGATTGAGAGTGAAATGCGAAGTGTCTCTCGAACGTGTGAAGGAAACATGTCCGTTGAAGCATGACCAGTTTGATAATGAGATATAAAGTTCTGAATGAGAATCGGGATATGCAATACCATGAACAAACTTATCGGAATCCCCACTTCAGGTTTAAGTAATATTCCGTTACCAACAAACTTGAAGTTTGTTTATACACTCCCGGGCTAATACCATGAACTTAAACATCCACAACGCATGACAGGTTGGTTAACTAACATTGAAATCTGTTCTTTAAGGACTCAGAATGATGTTCATTCCAATAATCTTTTTGCCGTGTTCTCTTTTGTAAAGGGATTTTAATTTTACATTTAAAATAAAAGATCTTGGTAAAGCAACTTCACGACAACTTTAGAATCATAGACAGTACAGTTAAAGGACTGGCCCACTTAATAACTGTATATCACATTAACATTCCATTGAAGAGTTTTCAACAGAAAATTCTAGTGTTTCAAAATCATTTTTAGGACTTGATTTCATTACAGATGAGGGTTTCTCATTTTCACTTCCTAGGGATTTCATTTGCACCACAATTTCTAATCAATTTTGGCCACACAAAAAGGAAGGATCAATTTTTTTCATGAATTTCATACAAACAACACCATATAGGAAATTTAAATAAATTCCTAATTGTTTTTTTTCCCAATTGTAAGGACCAGGAATGCTACATTCCTGAAATATATAAATGGTGACTAATCGCTTATATAAATAAATTCCTCCTCTTTTCAAAAAAAAAAAAAAATATGTATCCGCTTCAGTGGGTCCCACAGGAATGTTCAAAGATCTTTCGAGCGTCCTGCCATATACATGGATATCAGTATCATTTGACAACTAGGTAATTAGAAATGTCTCTTGTTTGAGTACTTCTATACGAACTGTGAAAATGAACTAAACAAAAACAATTTGCACACAGAGAAAGGGTGGGGTCCGCCGTTGGAGAAAAACGCCCTTCGAGAAAACAAGAATCCCATTTAACGGTTGGATGGATATGCGGTTTTAAGGTAGTTCATTTTCACGGTTCAACAAGAATTTTTGCTCTTGTTTCCGGTCACATAGTGATTGATTGTTTCGTTTCTGTGATTTTTATATAAGTATATTTTATTTGTGTTACTTGGTAAAGTAACGTTTTATTACATCCTGAGTTATTTTGGTGTTAATATTCGCCAAAATTAAAGTT
>JAJJWW010002375.1:0-32134 GCA_023531295.1 Papaver armeniacum | reverse complement strand
TGATCGATACAAACCCTAATTAGGGTTTTGGCCGGCCGTGCTTCATGCATTATTTTGCATGCACGAATTGGGACAACCAAACATGGTTGGTCCTGACCGATTGTTCATGTGTGTAGACGGTCCCACGGTGTTTGTGTTAACATGTTCCGGGCCCTTTGAGTCTACATCTACACCCTCCATCTATGCCTGCGAAGATGGATGGTTGAGATTGATTTGCGACACATGTAATGTGCCGTAACTTTGGTTTAGGGTTTCATGTCCATGTTGTTTTGGCTGGACAAACTGGAATCGTTGCTTCCCTCTTGGGGAGGCCGACCATGCGAGGCCCGCATTGAGTCGGTGGTGAATACTCCAATACCTGCTTAAGGGTTATGGATTCGATCTGGGCCATCCAATCATGCCGGTGAAGTTGGATGGTCATGATTGTTTCTGAGACTGTTATGGTCAGTTCAGGTTCAAACATGCTCAATCGGGCTATTATAACACACCGAGAGTTGTAGCCTGTATGGGTATTTCGTACATGTTTTATTATTAATGCTTGGAGATTCGTGTTGCTCTGATGAGAACAACACTCAGTCGTCATGCCGCACCGGTAATGAGTACAGGAAATACTAGGCTGGTCATGCATTAATTAATAATGTTGTAAATTCACAGGGTATATGGGATTGTTGCTACATGCTCCAACCTGGATGAGCTTTGTGTTTTTAATTCACGTAATCTTTGGGATTGTTGCCACATGCTCTATTCTAGGTGAATTAGTAAAGTGAAGAAGTATTCATCACTTATTAATGGCTTTATCTTTTGCAAGATGTTAGCGCATAATTTTGGCTTTTACAATTTCAGCCCTAAATGAAAATCCACCATCAACATTAAGTCCCCTGCCTTGCACATAATGGTTTCACTATTGTGGGGTAGGCATGAGATGGTGACAAATATATGTGAGAAAGACAAGATAAAGGAAGTTTACCCGGAAGAGTATTGACCGACCGCTAGTTGTCCATGCCGTTGTGCTTGTATGGAATCCTTTGGTGGGACCGGTTCCCTTCTTTGGGTACTTGAATCAAAAGGGGAATCCTTTTTCTACTAGGATTCTTCCAAATTTTGTCTATATAAAAGGGAGCAACCCTTTTCCTTTTCTCACGAGATTTTTTTTTTTTTTTTTTTTTGTTCGGCCAGCTCCCGTGCGTGATCTCCACTGCCGCCGCCGACCGTCGTTGCCGGAGTTGCTGTCGCCAGACGTCCGCCGCCGTCCGTCCGTCCAAGGTAAGTTTCGTTTTTTTTTTTTTTTTTTTTTTTTTTGGAAAAACCCTAATTTCTTAGGTAAAAATCTTTTGATAGATACATCATGCTCAGCTTTCCCATCAAGATTAATAGTAAAACCGCCCATTTTTGCTAGAATTGTTTAGTACCGCGAGCCCATGAATATGCCGTTTTTGCTTCTTCTTCCATCGTTGCATGCAAAAACCTAGCTTCTTAGGTTGTAGCTTGGAGAGAAATTTGGCTTGAATTTCGTAAACACAATTCTCATAAGAAAAACCGTGTTATAATACGTGCGTATGAATGCGGTCACACCATGTGCGTTTGATCCGAACGTGGGTCTCACCCACGTATGCTTGACTGAAAGTCGACCTTATACCTGCCTTGTGCCCTGAACCAACACCAGACTTGAAATTTAAGGAATACCAGATTTGAAACCAATACCGGACTTGAAATTTAAAAATACCATACTTGAAACCAATACCGGACTTGAAACTAATACCGGACTTGAAACTTGAGCCGGTGCTTGGACCCAA
Source organism: Papaver armeniacum (assembly GCA_023531295.1). Classification (NCBI taxonomy): domain Eukaryota; kingdom Viridiplantae; phylum Streptophyta; class Magnoliopsida; order Ranunculales; family Papaveraceae; genus Papaver; species Papaver armeniacum. Next base: position 30,341 of record JAJJWW010002375.1, on the reverse strand, counting down.
TCCCAGTCTTGTGCATTCCAACATGACTGCAGTTCGCACACGTATCGTGTGTTTTTTATACAGGTACTGACTCCTGTCTTTATTGTAGAATGAAGAAAAGAACTCCTGTTGATATGTCTTCTGGAGATAATGCTGGTGTCAAGTCGGGAAGTGTTGACAGCTTCAAAGATATGCTGAACATTGCTAATGAGTTGTTCACCTTGTCTTTTCCAAACATTAGGAAACATCCCTCTCACAGGATAGTCCTGCTTTCTGATTCAGAAAATATGGAAGCTGATCCATCTTCTTCTTCGGCACTTGTGATGAGGTTCTGTCTTCGAAGAAATGAATATCCTCCTTCTCCTATCGACTTCAAGACTTCTCATAATCCGCTGGCTTCTTATGAAGGATGGATGAGACGCATGTTGAATAATAAGGACGTTAACGCCAATTTGACCAAAGCGCAAATCCTCAATGCAGTCATGGCATCTGCTACTCTCGAAATTAAGAAAGATGCTGCAGGCTTGATTACTTTCATTTCTCGGTGGTGCCCTTGTACTCATACAGCTATATCTAGATGGGGAGAGATGACTATTACTCTGGAAAGCGTAGCTGCATTGATAAACCTGCCTATCGCTGGGAATCTTTATTATGAGCTTTCTGACATGGAACAACGTGATTATGACACTATACTCCAAAAGGTGGCAGAATTCGACGATCTGGACAATGAGGAGAAAAAAGATACAAGATGCTTTTACACCTGGTAGGTGTCGGAGTGGTCTCCTGTAGACCCAAAGCCGGACCAGGAGTTGGAAAACGAGCTCAGCGTGATTGCATTCCTGTCTTTGTGGCTATCCAGAGACATATATGACGAGGTTCTGGAAAGAAAACCATAAGGGGTGTTCTGGTTAAAATTGCTATAAAGCTAGCAAAAGGCGAAGTTCTTCCCTTAGGTGCCTTGTTCCTTGGATCGCTGTATTCTCATCTGGACGCCTTAGCAATGGATATGCATGTTTCCAACGGGTACAAGAAGGTGGAGTCGTATGTTCACTTCGCTTTTCTTCAGGCATTCTTGTGGGAACATATCAGAAGTTATGCTCCTGTTCCTGCAACTTTGCTCGGCAATTTGTATGGTGGCTCGAGAATACTTCGTTGGCAGAGGAGGCGTCCCAGAACCAGTGCGAAAATCGTCGATATCTTTGATAATATTTCTTCTGTAAATTTCCGTCCATGGGGGCCGATCCACTCTTCCATTGCTCAGCCGAAGACTTTTTCTATGGCTTCTGACGGTCCTGATGTTGCGTTGCGTACCGATGCTAACACTATGAAATTTGGAGAACTTATTTATCTGCACAGCTGCATTCCGGGATATATCCCGTCTTTATTTAACGAAGCTCTTACTGTGACTCCGTACAACATTGACAGGGCTGCTCGCCAAATGGGATTTGACCAGGGTGTTCCATTTATCCGTACGTCGGAGGCTCCGAAAGAACTCCTCCCGGGTATCTTTGATGCTGACGTGTTCTTGGCATCGCAGAGTCTTCCTTTCTGGCCTATTGGGAGAAACTCAGTGGTAACCGACAAGTATAAGGAATTTTGGGGGAAGCAACTGTTGGCTTTCCAAGAATTCTCGGAGGATGTTGTGACAGATTCCCGTGGTGAGCCATCTTCTGACGTCCTGAAGAAGCATTTCCGGTTGAAGCCACTTCCAGCCAAATGGACCAGAGCTTGGGATTGCAGTCCCCAAGCAGGAGAGAGATCTAAGAGGCAGGCATGTGGTTCGGTGATCCTCAATTCCTCCAATATGCAGGTATTTAAATCTCTTTCTGTTGATTCCTTCATTTCTCCAGAGTAGATTCTTCTAAGAGTGATCCTTGCTTGAAATCAGGGAATTCCTAAAGAGAATGTCTTCACAAGGTTGGTGCGCATTCAGAACGAGAAGTATGGTAACATTGGATTTCATGTTGAGAAGTCCAGGCATCGATCCTCGAAGTCCTGGTAACACCGATCTTTATCTTTGAGAAGTCCGCGAAATCGCTCCTTTTCTAGACCATGACAGAGATGATGCAAGCTCGGTTGGACAAGGTGCCTCCCTAAGTGATTTTGTTGATGGGGCCGTGATAGAAATTAGCACCCAGAGCGAAGTAGATATCGAGAGGAATGTAAGAGAGGCAACATCCGCTATTGTTGAGGTGGCTCCCCTTGAAGAACGTTCTAAGCAGGTTCCAATCAATAAATCTGTCATGATGACTTCTTATGAAAGACCTCATGCAACTGACAAGGCTCCTGTGACTGGTGAAGTATTGGTAGCGCATCCTGGAGCTTTGTTCGATCCTCCTTTCATTGTCCCTTATCCGGGTCATGTGTTGGTTGGTGGATTCAGTGTGCCAGCTCAGTTCGAAAGGTTTTACATGGCAATATAGGAGAAGCACGGCCATATTTCTACCACTACTAATCTCAAAAGTCGTCTTGCATTGGTCAACCGCGTTCAGAAAGCTTTATTTTCTATCCAAGGGATGAGCGTCACGACTGTTCGAACAGTTTCTGAAGAGATGATTGAAGACTGGAAGTGCCATCGAGATGTGTTTATGCAGTACAACTTCAATGCTACTTGGTTCTTCAAAGGGTTCTCTGAGATTTAGGAGCTCCAGAAATTACAAGATGAAGTCTCATCTGTAGATTGTGTTACTCGCCAGGAAGAAGAGGTTGAAAAGTTGTCTAAGGAGTTGAAGCTGAAGCAGGATGTACTTCAAAGGATGAAAGTCGCTCTTGCCCAGAAGGACGAGTTGTTGCTGAAGGACTGTCCTTGAAGGATTCGTGTCATATACTTGTCTCTTCTTTTAGATGTTTTTTGAGTGATAGTGAGGATTTCCTTTCATAATTTGACTTCGGTTTTGAATTAATAGGTAACTGAATTGGTTTATTTTGAGATAGTTTTGTGAATAACTTTTCTGAAAGAGGTTACTTTAAATGGAATTTGCATCTTGGTCATGAATGATTGCACATGTCATATGAAATTGCAAATGTCGCATAAAAGGGAAGTATGAATGGAAACAAACATGGCATTCGATCATTGAGCCTCTTTATCTATGTGCGGGATGCCAAGTCCCCAATGAATTCTAAAACTATCTTTCTTGTAAAATTTTCGAGTAGAACTTACTTGCTTTTGAAGCCTTACTTTTATCAAACCGAAGTAGCCTCTCTAAGGAAATCGTCCGCATTAATATCCCAGATAGGGAAAGCTATTCCTCTGAATTAAGCTTCTTCTGAACAATGTGTTTCAAAGCGTTGCATTCACTGGTAGGGTGGTGAAGGAACCGGTGGAAATGACAATACCTTGGGTCCATTACTTCTTGATCAGTTGGTGGACGCCATATAGGAAATAGCTCCACCTCTCTGTTTCGTACCCACGCCGCTAGCAACTCCAAAATCTTTTCCATTGGGAACGGAAAGTGTAGGTACTTCGAGTCTAGCTCTTCCTGCGTTCGTGGGCGTTGTGGTGTCTCTACATGGTTTAGATGTGGAGCACGTTTCGGAGATGAAGTTGGAAGACTTGTGAGTTCCATCATATCCGCGGATCGCTTGCCCTGGTGACCGGGTGTGGAAGGTATCGTAATATCACTGCTGAGTGATCGAATTGAACGCTCCCATCCTCTGTACTCGCGTGTTCCTTGATTGATCTCTCCTTCCTCAAGCATTTCTTCACTTAGTTGAGAGGTCGATGCGGATTGAACAGTCTTCGGGTTTCGACAAGGGTCTTGAGATATAAATCTTCTAGCAGGGATCCGTAAGCTGCAGGCTCCCTTTCTTTATCCGGCAGACGTTGTGGCACCTCGGACAAGTCTTTTCCTCTGTGGAGTTGCCTCGAGTCTTCGTTGTTGGCTGGACCATGTTATTCGTTTCTCCTGAGTCCCCTGTGATTACGCGCTCTTTCTGCATCTCCACTGGTAAAGGTGTGATTCCCGAATAAGGATCTAGCGTTTCTTGCACTGTCCGAGTAGATGCCTGCCGACCCTTCTTGTAACTGTGCTGTTATATCATTCAAAAGGCGGAATGTCTCGCTCTGTCTTCTAGCGATACCGGCTTGATTTGCCAAGACATCCTCCAACATTCTAGCTACACTTCCCATGATATCTGAACCACCTGTGGTTTCCGGGTGAGGATACACTGCGAGATGAAAATCGAAGAATTGAGAATTCAATTTTTTGCAACCGAGAGATCAACCTCCCACTGTGGTCGCCAATTGTTTATGGGTGAAAACTATTCCTGTCGGATTTGGTAATTTGGGGTGTGTGGATGAGGAATGAATCTAAACCCTAAACAAATGCATTGCGCAGTTAGTTCTTGTGATTCGAGAAGTCAATCTGTACAACTCTGGCCTAAACCAATAAATGGCCGTTCCAGACTTGCTTCGGTCACAAAGTGAAGGAGATGGGGTTGATCTTAGGGAGGGAAGCGAAGAAGGTGTTGAGATTGTGAAGGTGTAGGCTTGTTTATGACTTGTAACAGAAAGGTGAGCCGGCTTACGATTGATGCAAGCAGGCTTTGAGTGTTTGAATACGTTTTGTATTAACACTTGGTTTCTGTCTTGTCTTGACTTATCTGTTGTTTTTGGAAATAGGGAGGAGAACCTATTTATACAAGTCATTTGAGCCTTATTCACGTCTCTCGTGGGAAGTGGATGAAGTGGAGTGATGGAGTAGTGGAGTTGTGTGTTGGTGTTACACGACCAGTCTTGCCCACTTCTCTTGTATTCCTAACCGTCCATGACTTCCTGACACGTTCTTGTGATGGCGCGTTGCACACTGCACGCTGTAAACCGCTGCACCAATACCCCAAAGTATGTATCCCCCAGTTTGTGACATGATTGATGTCTCGAGTGTGTGGATCGTGGGACCCACATAAAGTAGCATGTAATGCTAGACTAAATTATTTAGGAAGTCGATACTTGTGAAGTATCGTGTGTATTCTGCGCAGGTACTGCATCGAGTATATTCAGCATGTATGAAGCATTGCTGTTTTTAAGGCTTACCAGAGTAAGTCACGAATTTAAGTGTCTTAAAATAACATCATGTCCATCCATCTTCGAGTGATCGTTTGGAGGCTATACAGGTAAGCCCTGACTTGACCGATCACTCCATGTGGAAGAGTGGTGGACGGTGATTGTGGTAACGCCTTGCTGGTCTCTTAACTCCTAACCAGGGCTACTTGACCAAGCTGGTAGATTTGGACGGACGAAATGATCTGTAACACTCATCTGCGACCGTTGATGAAGTTTTAGGGATTTTGAAGAGGTGCGCAGGCATCACTCTTCAGCTTGGTAGAAACCAAGCATGGGAGGTGTTTTGGGAAGGATCGACCGGGCATGCGTGTAGACGGCGTGCCGGAGTACACGCCACGCATCATGCCAATTTTGGGCGCGCGTTCCAAGACGACCAAGCTTGGTCGGTCTTGGCCGATTGATTCGGCGTGTGGGTGGTAGGCTGGCGTTCACGCCTGTACTTCATTGCCTCATAGAAACGTGATCTAAGCCGCTCAATTTGTATGGAGAAGTTGAGTGGTCGAGATCAGTTTGTGATTTGGGAAGCGCGACCACACTAGTTTGGGCGTGCGTTTTGGAGAAACCAGGCATGGTATGCCTTGGTCGGTCGGGTGAGGAGATAGATAGTTCCACGGTGATCATGCTGATGCTCACTGGACCTGCTCGATTGTCTCCTAATCCCCTCATTCGATCAGGAGAAAACAAACGCTCGTGATCGATACAAACCCTAATTAGGGTTTTGGCCGGCCGTGCTTCATGCATTGTTTTGCACGCACGAATTGGGACAACCAAACATGGTTGGTCCTGACCGATTGTTCATGTGTGTAGGCGGGCCCACGGTGTTTGTGTTAACATGTTCCGGGACCTTTGAGTCTACATCTACACCCTCCATCTATGCCTGCGAAGATGGATGGTTGAGATTGATTTGCGACACATGTAATGTGCCGTAACCCTGGTTTATGGTTTCACGTCCATGTTGTTTTGTCTGGACAAACTGGAAGCTTTGCTTCCCTCTTGGGGAGGCCGACCATGCGGGGACCGAATTGAGTCGGTGGTGAATACTCCAATACCTGCTTAAGGGTTATGGATTCGATCTGGGCTATCCAATCATGCCGGTGAAGTTGGATGGTCATGATCGTTTCTGAGACTGATATGGTCGGGTTCGGTTCAAACATGCTCAATCGGGCTAGTATAACACACCGAGAGTTGTAGCCTGTATGGGTATTTCGTACATGTTTTATTATTAATGCTTGGAGATTCGTGTTGCTCTGCTGAGAACAACACTCAGTCGTCATGCCGCACCGGTAATGAGTACATGAAATACTAGGCTGGTCATGCATTAATTAATAATGTTGTAAATTCACAGGGTATATGGGATTGTTGCTACATGCTCCAACCTGGATGAATTTTGTGTATTTAATTCACGAGAATCTTTTGGGATTGTTGCCACATGCTCTATTCTAGGTGAATTAGTAAAGTGAAGAAGTATTCATCACTTATTAATGGCTTTATCTTTTGCAAGATGTTAGCGCATAATTTTGGCTTTTACAATTTCAGCCCTAAATGAAAATCCACCATCAACATTAAGTCCCCTGCCTTGCACATAATGGTTTCACTATTGTGGGGTAGGCATGAGATGGTGACAAATATATGTGAGAAAGACAGGATAAAGGAAGTTTACCCGGAAGAGTATTGACCGACCGCTAGTTGTCCATGCCGTTGCGCTTGTATGGAATCCTTTGGTGGGACCGGTTCCCTTATTTGGGTACTTGAATCAAAAGGGGAATCCTTGTTCTACTAGGATTCTTCCAAATTTTGTCTATATAAAAGGGAGCAACCCTTTTCCTTTTTCTTTTTGTGTTCGGCCAGCTCATCTCCATCGCGAGATTTTTTTTTTTTTTTTTTTTTTTTTTTTTTTTTTTTTTTTTTGGAAAAACCCTAATTTCTTAGGTAAAAATCTTTTGATATATACATCATGCTCCACTTTCCCATCAAGATTAATAGTAAAACCGCCCATTTTTGCTAGAATTGTTTAGTACCGCGAGCCCATGAATATGACGTTTTTGCTTCTTCTTCCATCGTTGCATGCAAAAACCTAGCTTCTTAGGTTGTAGCTTGGAGAGAAATTTGTCTTGAATTTCGTAAACACAATTCTCATAAGAAAAACCGTGTTATAATACATGCGTATGAATGCGGTCCCACCATGTGCGTTTGATCCGAACGTGGGTCTCACCCACGTATGCTTGACTGAAAGTCGACCTTATACTTGCTTTGTGCCCTGAACCAACACTGGACTTGAAATTTGAGTAATACCAGATTTGAAACCAATACCGGACTTGAAACCAATACCGGACTTGAAATTTGAGTAATACCAGACTTGAAACCAATACCGGACTTGAAACCAATACCGGACTTGAAACTTGAGCCGGTGCTTGGACCCAATCCCAGTCTTGTGCATTCCAACGTGAATGCAGTTCGCACACATATCGTGTGTTTTTTATACAGGTACTGACTCCTGTCTTTATTGTAGAATGAAGAAAAGAACTCCTGTTGATATGTCTTCTGGAGATAATGCTGGTGTCAAGTCGGGAAGTGTTGACAGCTTCAAAGATATGCTGAACATTGCTGATGAGTTGTTCACCTTGTCTTTTCCAAACATTAGGAAACATCCCTCTCACAGGATAGTCCTGCTTCCTGATTCAGAAAATATGGAAGCTGATCCATCTTCTTCTTCTTCGGCACTTGTGATGAGGTTCTGTCTTCGAAGAAATGAATATCCGCCTTCTCCTATCGACTTCAAGACTTTTCATACTCCGCTGGCTTCTTATGAAGCATGGATGAGACGCATGTTGAATAATAAGGACGTTAAAGCCAATTTGAACAAAGCGAAAATCCTCAATGCAGTCATGGCATCTGCTACTCTCGAAATTAAGAAAGATCCTGCGCAGCTTGATTACTTTCATTTCTCGGTGGCGCCCTTCTACTCATACAAACTATATCTAGATGGGGAGAGATGACTATTACTCGGAAAGCGTAGCTGCATTGATGAACATGCATGTCATTTGGGAATCTTTATTATGAGCTTTCGACACGGAACAACGTGATTATGACACTATACTCCAAAAGGTGGCGAATTCGACGATCCGGGACAATGAGGAGAAAAAGATACAAGATGCTTTTACACCTGGTGGGTGTCGGAGTGGTCTCCTGTAGACCCAAAGCCGGATCAGGAGTTGGAAAACGAGCTCAGCGTGATTGCATTCCTGTCTTTGTGGCTATCCATAGACATATATGACGACGGTTCTGGAAAGAAAACCATAAGGGGTGTTCTGGTTAAAATTGCTATAAAGCTAGCAAAAGGCGAAGTTCTTCCCTTAGGTGCCTTGTTCCTTGGATCACTGTATTCTCATCTGGACGCCTTAGCAATGGATATGCATGTTTCCAACGGGTACAAGAAGGTGGAGTCGTATGTCCACTTCGCTTTTCTTCAGGCATTCTTGTGGGAACATATCAGAAGTTATGCTCCTGTTCCTACAACTTTGCTCGACAATTTGTATGGTGGCTCGAGAATACTTCGTTGGCAGAGGAGGCGTCCCAGAACCAGTGCGAAACTCGTCGATATCTTTGATAATATTTCTTCTGTAAATTTCCGTCCATGGGGGCCGATCCACTCTTCCATTGCTCAGCCGAAGAGTTTTGCTATGGCTTCTGACGGTCCTGATGTTGCGTTGCGTACCGATGCTAACACTATGAAATTTGGAGAACTTATTTATCTGCACAGCTGCATTCCGGGATATATCCCGTCTTTATTTAACGAAGCTCTTACTGTGACTCCGTACAATATTGACAGGGCTGCTCGCCAAATGGGATTTGACCAGGGTGTTCCATTTATCCGTACGTCGGAGGCTCCGAAAGAACTCCTCCCGGGTATCTTTGATGCTGACGTGTTTTTGGCATCGCAGAGTCTTCCTTTCTGGCCTATTGGGAGAAACTTCGGTGGTAACCGACAAGTATAAGGAATTTTGGGGGAAGCAATCGTTGGCTTTCCAAGAATTCTCGGAGGATGTTGTGACAGATTCCCGTGGTGAGCCATCTTCGACGTCCCGAAGAAGCATTTCCGGTTGAAGCCACTTCCACCAAACGGACCGAGCTTGGGATTGCGGTCCCCAAGCGGTGAGAGATCTAAGAGGCGGGCATGTGGTTCGGTGATCCTCAATTCCTCCAATATGCAGGTATTTAAATCTCTTTCTGTTGATTCCTTCATTTCTCCAGAGTAGATTCTTCTAAGAGTGATCCTTGCTTGAAATCAGGGAATTCCTAAAGAGAATGTCTTCACAAGGTTGGTGCGCATTCAGAACGAGAAGTATGGTAACGTTGGATTTCATGTTGAGAAGTCTGGCGGTACTGATCCTCAGAAGTCTGGTAACACTGATCTTTATGCTGAGAAGTCTGGCGAAATCGCTCCTTTTATAGACCATGACAGAGATGATGCAAGCTCGGTTGGACAAGGTGCCTCCCTAAGTGATTTTGTTGATGGGGCCGTGATAGAAATTAGCACCCAGAGCGAAGTAGATATCGGGAGGAATGTAAGAGAGGCAACATCCGCTATTGTTGAGGTGGCTCCCCTTGAAGAACGTTCTGAGCAGGTTCCAATCAATAAAGCTGTCATGGTGACTTCTTCTAAAAGACCTCATGCAACTGACAAGGCTCCTGTGAATGGTGAAGCATTGGTAGCGCATCCTGGAGCTTTGTTCGATCCTCCTTTCATTGTTCCTTATCTGGGTCATGTGTTGGTTGGTGGATTCAGTGTGCTAGCTCAGTTCGAAAGGTTGTACACGGCAATATGGGAGAAGCACGACCATATTGCTACCACTACGAAGCTCAAAAGTCGTCTTGCATTGGTCAACCGCGTTCAGGAAGCTTTATTTTCTATCCAAGGGATGAGCGTCACGACCGGGTCGAACAGGTTTACAAGAGATGATTGACTGGAAGTGCCATCGAGATGTGTTCGTGCAGTACGACTTCAATGCTCCTTGGTTCTTCAAAGGGTTCTCCGAGATTCAGGAGCTCCAGAAATTACAAGATGAAGTCCCTTCTGTAGATTGTGTTACTCGCTAGGAAGAAGAGGTTGAAAAGTTATCTAAGGAGTTGAAGCTGAAGCAGGATGTACTTCAAAGGATGAAAGTCGCTCTTGCCCAGAAGGACGAGTTGTTGCTGAAGGACTTTCCTTGAAGGATTCGTGTTATATACTTGTCTCTTTTTTTAGATGTTTTTTGAGTGATAGTGAGGATTTCCTTTCATAATTTGACTTCGGTTTTGAATTAATAGGTAACTGAATTGGTTTATTTTGAGATAGTTTTGTGAATAACTTTTCTGAAAGAGGTTACTTTAAATGGAATTTGCATCTTGGTCATGAATGATTGCACATGCCATATGAAATTTCAAATGTCGCATAAAATGGAAGTATGAATGGAAACAAACATGGCATTCGATCATTGAGCCACTTTCTCTATGTGCGGGATGCCAAGTCCCCAGTGAATTCTAAAACTATCTTTCTTGTAAAATTGTCGAGTATAACTTACTTGCTTTTGAAGCCTTACTTGTATCAAACCAAAGTAGCCTCTCTAAGGAAATCGTCCGCATTAATCTCCCAGATAGGGAAAGCTATTCCTCTAAATTAAGCTTCTTCTGAATAATGTGTTTCAAAGCGTTTCATTCACTGGTAGGGTGGTGAAGGAACCAGTGGAAATGAAAATACCTTGGGTCCATTACTTCTTGATCAGTTGGTGGACTCCATACAGGAGGTAGCTCCACCTCTCTGTTTCGTACCCACGCCTCTAGCAACTCCAAAATCTTTTCCATTGGGAACGGAAAGTGTAGGTACTTCGAGTCTAGCTCTTCCTGCGTTCGTGGGCATTGTGGTGTCTCTACATGGTTTTGATCCAGCATTTCTTGCACTGTCCGAGTAGATGCCTGCCGACCCTTCTTGTAACTGTGCTGTTATATCATTCAAAAGGCGGAATGTCTCGCTCTGTCTTCTAGCGATACCGGCTTGATTTGCCAAGACATCCTCCAACATTCTAGCTACACTTCCCATGATATCTGAACAACCTGTGGTTTCCGGGTGAGGATACATCGCGAGATGATAACCGAAGAATTGAGAATTCAATTTTTTGCAACCGAGAGATCAACCTCCTATTGTGGTCGCCAATTGTTTATGGGTGAAAACTATTCCTGCCGGATTTGGTAATTTGGGGTGTGTGGATGAGGAATGAATCTAAACCCTAAACAAATGCATTGCACAGTTAGTGCTTGTGATTCGAGAAGTCAATCTGTATAACTCTGGCCTAAACCAATAAATAGCCGTTCCAGACTTGCTTCGGTCACAAAGTGAAGGAGATGGGGGGTTGATTATAGGGAGGGAAGCGAAGAAAGTGTTGAGATTGTGAAGGTGTAGGCTTGTTTATGACTTGTAACAGAAAGGAGAGCCGGCTTACGATTGATGCAAGCAGGCTTTGAGTGTTTGAATACGTTTTGTATTAACACTTGGTTTCTCATCTTGTCTTGACTTGTTCTGTTGTTTTTGGAAATAGGGAGGAGAACCTATTTATACAAGTCATTTGAGCCTTATTCACGTATCTCGTGGGAAGTGGAGGAAGTGGAGTGATGGAGTAGTGGAGTTGTGTGTTGGTGTTACACGACCAGTCTTGCCTACTTCTCCTGTATCCATAACCGTCCATGACTTCCTGACACGTTCTTGTGATGGCGCGTTGCACACTGCACGCTGTAAACCGCCAGACCAATACCCCAGTATGTATCCCCCAGTTTGTGACATGATTGATGTCTCGAGTGTGTGGATCATGGGACCCACAGAAAGTAGCATGTAATGCTATACTAAATTATTTAGGAAGTCGATACTTGTGAAGTATCGTGTGTATTCTACGCAGGTACTGCATCGAGTATATTCAGCATGTATGAAGCATTGCTGTTTTTAAGGCTTACCGGAGTAAGTCACAAATTTAAGCGTCTTAAAATAGCATCATGTCCAGCCATCTTCGAGTGATCGTTTGGAGGCTATACAGGTAAGCCCTGACTTGACCGATCACTCCATGTGGAAGAGTGGTGGACGGTGATTGTGGTGACGCCTTGTTGGTCTCTTAACTCCTAACCAGGGCTGCTTTACCAAGATGGTAGAGTTGGACGGACGAGATGATCTGTGACACTCATCTGCGACCGTTGATGAAGTTTTAGGGCTTTTCAAGAGGTGCGCAGGCATCACTCTTCAGCTTGGTCGAAACCAAGCATGGGAGGTGTTTTGGGAAGGATCGACCGGGCATGCGTGTAGACGGCATGCCGGAGTACACGTCCGTACCTCACTGTTTCACAAAGGTGCGATCTAGGCCACTCAATTTGACCGGCAAGGAGGAGCGGTTGAGATCGATTTGCAACAGAAATCTGGTGCCGTAAAAGCCGCGCATCATGCCAATTTTGGGCGCGCGTTCCAATACGACCAAGCTTGGTCGGTCTTGGCCGATTGATTCGGCGTGTGGGTGGTAGGCTGGCGTTCACGCCTGTACTTCATTGCCTCGTAGAAACGTGATCTAAGCCGCTCAATTTGTCTGGAGAAGTTGAGTGGTCGAGATCAGTTTGTGATTTAGGAAGCGCGACCACACTAGTTTGGGCGTGCGTTTTGGAGAAACTAGGCATGGTGTGCCTTGGTCGGTCGGGTGAGGAGATAGATAGTTCCACGATGATCATGCTGATGCTCACTAGACCTGCTCAATTGTCTCCTAAGCCCTTCATTCGATCAGGAGAAAACGAACGCTCGTGATCGATACAAACCCTAATTAGGGTTTTGGCCGGCCGTGCTTCATGCATTGTTTTGCACGCACAAATTGGGACAATTCGAAGATGGATGGTTGAGATTGATCTGCGACACATGTAATGTGTCGTAACCCTGGTTTAGGGTTTCACGTCCATGTTGTTTTGGCTGGACAAACTGGAAGCGTTGCTTCCCTCTTGGGGAGGCCGACCATGCGGGGCCCGAATTGAGTCGGTGGTGAATACTCCAATACCTGCTTAAGGGTTATGGATTCGATCCGGGCCATCCAATCATGCCGGTGAATTTGGATGGTCATGATCGTTTCTGAGACTGATATGGTCAGTTCAGGTTCAAACATGCTCAATCGGGCTAGTATAACACACCGAGAGTTGTAGCCTGTATGGGTATTTTGTACATGTTTTATTATTAATGCTTGGAGATTCGTGTTGCTCTGCTGAGAACAACACTCAGTCGTCATGCCGCACCGGTAATGAGTACAGGAAATACTAGGCTGGTCATGCATTAATTAATAATGCTGTAAATTCACAAGGTATATGGGATTGTTGCTACATGCTCCAACCTGGATGAATTTTGTGTATTTAATTCACAAAATACTGGGATTGTTGCCACATGCTCTATTCTAGGTGAATTAGTAAAGTGAAGAAGTATTCATCACTTATTAATGGCTTTATCTTTTGCAAGATGTTAGTGCATAATTTTGGCTTTTACAATTTCAGCCCTAAATGAAAATCCACCATCAACACTACCATATAGTTAAGTTATTGTGAGGTGATTGATACTTCTATGCTATTCTTCGGGAATATAAGTACGGATTATCAATTGGTTCCTGTGCACCTTGATTTATCATAAGACGAAACAAAACTTCATAGGTACTTCTGTGGGAGACAATTTTATCTATCAGAATAGGCTTTTCTATGTGAGACAGATTTGTCTATAAATCTTAGACTTTGTGTCGTAGAAACTCTTAGTTGTGTGTGAGATCATCTAGGGCAATCAAGTACGTAGAGTCCTGCCGGGATTCAGAGGCGTAAGGAACGCGACTGTACCTTAATCGGTGTGAGACTTGGTTAGGGCTCAACTACATTCCGATTTGAAGTTAACTTGTAGTAGGCTAGTGTCTGTAGCGGCTTAATACAGTGTGGTGTTCAAATCTGGACTAGGTCCCGGATTTTTTCTGCATTTGCGGTTTCCTCGTTTACAAAATTTCTGGTGTCTGTGTTATTTATTTTCCGCATTATATTTATATATATAATTAAAATATCACAGGTTGTGCGTAGTTCAATCAATTGGTAAATCCGACCTTTGGTTGTTGGATAGAAATTGATTGACACATGTATATTGGTTTTTAATACCATCCAAGTTATTCTCATACCAATCAGTTCACGGATCTGATCCTGTTGTTTGCTGATTGATATGAGAAAGAGATATAACTCTTGGATAGATTTCCTTGATTGAGTCTGACTGTCTAGTTGATTCTCTTGGAATTATATTGGAGTTTACTCCATGCAGATTTCTGAACGAAATATTGGGTGTGGTTGTTAGACCGCTGCTTTTTCAATTGGTATCAGAGCAGGAAAGCACGCTAAGACCTCATAAGTTTGTGTTTGTAGGAATCTGACTTTATGGACAAAAGTGTTATCTCTGTAAACGTATCGCAGTCTTCGATGGCTCGAATTACCTATGGTAGAAAATTGATATGCGTGCCTTTCTTCAAGCGCGTGATTTTCAAACATAGGTTCGTGTTGTTAATGGCTATGATCCTCCAATGGTTACAGTTGACGGTGTAATTATTGCAAAGGATATTGGTGAGTATTAAAATCATGAGATTCTTGCTGCAAAGAAAAATTCCGACAGAATGAATGCTATCATACAAGCCATTACCCCAGATCTTCAGTACCATGTGTCTACGTGCACTCGGTCTAGATGCTTGAGATATCTTAGAAACCGTATTTGAAGGGAATACCTCTGAGAAAAAAGCTACGCTTCAAAACCTAAATTTTGATTGGGAAAACCTTTGCATGGCTGATGAAGATTCATTTGATGAGTTTAATCACAAAGTGTCTGAAATTGTTAATGCATCTTTTGCATTGGGTAAGACTATTCCTGAAAAGGACATTGTGATGAAAAGTCTCAAATCATTGCCATCTAGATACGACTCTAAGAAACATGCCACCATTGAAGGAAATAACCTTGAATAACTTTCCAGAAACTCTCTTGTTGGAAAGTTAAAATACTTGATCTTGATCAGAACACAGTCAGAATACTGCTTTCAATGATGTGACCAATACAAGCGAATCTTCTAACTTGTCTTGGGCTGATGAATGTTGTGCTAATAATGTTGATCTTGATAAATCATTCTAACTTGTCTTGGGCTGATGAATGATAGCTGTTGATAGTTCTCTTAACTATTGTAATCATGTTTGCATCGATAAAATAGGATTGGCCGGTGGTCTGCTTCTTATGTGGAAATATGGCATACAATGGGAGATACAAGATGTTTCTAATAACATGATACATATTGTTACTAAAATAGATCCTAGTAAGCCTGATGTTCTTGTCTCTTTATGTATGGTTCTACCTACTTTGACAATAAATAGGAACAATAAGAGTTTACGATGAGGATTAGTGAAAATATTATGCAATCCTGGCTAGTCATATATAGGTGTTTATGGGTCAAAATCGTTTCCGCCGATTTCGATAAATTCGGTAGGTGAGTGAGAAACTGGTTTAAACCCTAAACAAATGTGCTGCACGTGAGCACTTTATAGATTCGAGAGATCAATCTGTACAAGTCCGGCCTAAACCAAGAAATGGTCGTTCCGGACTTGCTTCGGTCACAAAGTGGAGGAGAAGGGTTGATTTGGGGAGGGAAGCAAAGAAAGGTATGAGGCCGAATACTGCGGGGGAGCAGTGTCTCGACTTGTATCGTAAAAGTGAAAGCTTAGGAAGCTTGCAAGAGATGAAAGCTTTTTGGATAGCTTGCAAAGTTGCCTTTTCGAGAGTATTGTATTTTTCTCCGACCGAGACTTGTTGTCCGGTGGAAATAGGTAAGACCTATTTATACAATTCGAGATTGAAACGCACCACGGCCTCATGAAGGAAGAGAGTAAAGGGTGAAATAATGGGAGGAGGTGGTAACCGCATGGTGTTAATGGGTGAAAACGTTTTCACCATTATTTCCTCTTTTATTTGACCGCTTTATTCCTATTCAAGCTTTCTTAATGTGAGCGTAGTATACGCTGCATGCTGTGACCGCCAAACCAAGACCCTGGAAAGCATCCCCCAGTTTGTGTTGATGTCTCGAGTGTTGGCTGCATCTTGAGTGCAAGTGGTGCTGCTAGTGGCGCATGTGGCATGTGCCAATGGTCTGTGCGGAATGCCTTTGTTGCGAGTTGCACCTCGAGCGCAAGTGGCAATGCCAGAGCTGCTAGTGGCGTGTGTGGCATGTGCCATGGCGTGTGTGGCATGTGCCAATGGCGTGTGTGGCATGTGCCAATGGCATGGTGGTAGGTTGTACGTTGAGTGTAAGTGGCTACCAGCGTGTATTAGGGCCACGGCTAGGTAATGGAAGCTACCAGCGAGCGTGTTGGCATGTGCCAATGTCATGCGTGGCCAATAGGGTCACGGCCTGGTAAGAAAAGCTACCAGTGACGCATGTTGGTATGTGCCAATGGCATGCTTGGCCATTAGGGCCACGTCATGGTGAGAAAAGCTACCAGCGAGCGTGTTGGCATGTGCCAATGGCATGAGTGGCCAATAAGGTCACGGCCTGGTAAGAAAAGCTACCAGTGACGCATGTTGGCATGTGCCGACGGCATGCTTGGCCATTAGGGCCACGCCCTGGTGAGAAAATCTACCAGCGAGCGTGTTGGCATGTGCCAATGGCATGCTCGGCCATTAGGGCCACTGTTTGGTAAGAAAGGCTACCAAAGGACGCATGTTGGCATGTGCCAATGGCATGCTTGGCCATTAGGGCCGCGCCTTTGGTAGAAAAGGCTACCGAGCGCGTGTTGGCACGTGCCAATGGCATGCGTGGCCAATTTGGGTCGCGCCTTGGTAGAAAAATGTGCCAATGCCATGCGTGGCCAATTTGGGTCGCGAGCATGTTGGCATGTGCCAATGCCATGCGTGGCCAATTTGGGTCGCGCCTTGGTAAAAAAAAAAAAAAAGCTACCAAATGAGCGTGTTGGCATGTGCCAATGGCATGCGTGGCCAATTTGGGTCGTGCCTTGGTAGGAAAAGCTACCAGCGAGCATGTTGGCATGTGCCAATGGCATGCGTGGCCAATTTGGCCTAGGTTGCATGGTTTGCAAACCTAGGTGCGGGCGCTGCTTTGGCATGTGCGGCTAGGGCTAAGGTAAGGGTGTTTGGCTTGGCGTGGCATGACTAGGGCCAAGGTAAGGGTGTTTGGCTTGGCGTGGCGTGACCAGTGTAGCTAGGGCCAAGGCAGAGTGTGTTTGGCATGGCGCAGCTAGCTCGGGTTAAGTGTGGCTGGCATGATTTACCATTGACACGGAGGTGCGGCTAGCATGGTTGGCATGCTTCGGCGCGTTTGGTATGGCTGGCATGATTTGCCGTTGGCATAGAGATGTGGCTAGCTTGGGCTAGGTGTGGCTAGCATGATTTTCCATTGGCACGGAGGTGTGGTTAGCATGGTTGGCATGCTTGACGCGCGTTGGTATGGTCGGCATGATTTGCCATTGGCATAGAGATGCGGCTAGCTCGGGCTAGGTGTGGCTGGCATGATTTGCCATTGGCACGGAGGTGCGGCTAGCATGGTTGGCATGCTTCGGCGCGTTTGGTATGGCTGGCATGATTTGCCATTGGCATAGAGATTCGGCTAGCTTGGGCTAGGTGTGGCTGGCATGATTTGTCATTGCACGGAGGTGCGGATAGCATGGTTGGCATGCTTCGGCGCGTTTGGTATGGCTGGCATGTTTTGCCATTGGCATAGAGATGCGGCTAGCTTGGGCTAGGTGTGGCTGGCATGATTTGCCATTGGCACGGAGATGCGGCTAGCATGGTTGGCATGCTTCGGCGCGTTTGGTATGGCTGGCATGATTTGCCATTGGCATAGAGATGCGGCTAGCTTGGGCTAGGTGTGGCTGGCATGATTTTCCATTGGCACGGAGGGGAATTAGGGTTTCGTTCGTTGTAACCCTAATTTGAAAAAATACCCCCTATTAATTACTGACTACATGCATTAAATGTTCTAATAAATGTGTCACTGGTGACATTAGGTTATTTGTGGTTTTGCGATTTTACCCTTTGTCTAAAAACCACCATCAACATTAAGTCCCCTGCTTATCTCGGAACAGGAGCTTTGTTGCGGGGTAAGCATAAGATGGTGACAAACTATCAGCAGGAAACTGTAAAGAGAATTGAGGAGGCTCGTCTGACCTTTTTATAAATAGGATTTGGAATCCTTGCCTCTGGCAGTTTTGCGCAAATCGGAGGCTGGCACAATTGGGAAGTAAGCGCCGTGAGAGACAGGAAGCTGGGCGGCGTTGAGAAGTTGACGCGAGTTAGGAAACTGAGCGTGCTAGCTGGTGGGACCGGCGCAAGGTAGGGAAGCTGTGTGTGCTTGCTGGCGGGACTTGGGCGGTCATTGGGAAGTTGGCGTGAGTTGGGAAACCGAGCGTGCTAGCTGGTGGGACCGGCGCAACTTGGGCGGCATTGGGAAGTTGGGCGCGACTGGTGGGTCCGGTGCAACTTGGGCGGCATTGGGAAGTTGGGCACGACTGGTGGGACCGGTGCAACTTGGGCGGCATTGGGAAGTTGGGCGTCCTTGTGAGCCCGCACGATTTTTGGTAAAGGGAAATCCTTCCCTATTTCGTAATCTTCACGCCCATATATATAAAACCCCTTCCTCTCATCTTGCACCTTATTCCTTTCATCCTTTCCTACTAGCGGCAGAGTTACAAAGAAAAACCAGTTTCCACGTATGTCTTCCGGTACTTCCCTTGTTTTCCTTTTCATGTAGGTGCAAACCCTAAGAATATGCGTTTTTATAATCCTTGCAATGATATCGCGCATATAATTTCTTGGCGTGCCTCTTGTAGAAAATATTGTATGTATGCACCCAAGGGAAATACTGCATATATTATTCGAACCCGTAGGAAAGTGCTCCATATATAATTTTGAGCCCGAAGAAGGATATTGCAGACGCACTTGAGCCCGTATAAAATACTCGCGTATAATTTTGAACCCTGAAGAAAATACTGCGTGTGTATTTTTGAACCCGTAGAGAATGCTGTATATGAATCCCGAAGAAAATACCGTATACGTGCTTCATATGATTTCGAACCCGTAGGAAATATTGCATATATGAATTTCGGTCCTGAAAGGAATACTGCGCGTGTAGTTTTGAACCCGTAGAAAATGCTCCATATATAATTTTGAACCCGAAGAATGATACTGCAGACGCACTTGAGCCCGTATAAAATACTGCGTATATAATTTTGAACCCCAAGAAAATACTCGCGTGTGTATTTTTGAACCCGTAGAGAATGCTCCATATATAATTTGAACCCGAATAATGATACTGCAGACGCACTTGAGCCCGTATAAAATACTGCGTATATAATTTTGAACCCTGAAGAAAATACTGCGTGTGTATTTTTGAACCCGTAGAGAATGCTGTATATATAATTTTGAACCCGAAGAATGATACTGCAGACGCACTTGAGCCCGTATAAAATATCACAGTATATAATTTTGAACCACAAGAAAATATCACAGTGTGCGCTTTGAGCCGATAAAGAATACGCCCTTTCTTTTTTTTTTTTTTTTTTTGTATTTCAGGTTCTCCTTTGTTGGGCGCGGTTATGTGTCAGGGAGATAATCTTGTCTTTCTCCGTGTGCAGATATCTTGTTACTAAGTTGTTATGAAGAAATCCGGAAAGATGTTATCTGAACAGAATTTCACCTCGTCGAAGGATGTCCATAGTTCCAAACCGAACACGGATGATGAATTCTTCGCCAAAAAACTTGCCTCTGCTAGGAAAAATCACCCAGGTTTCGTACCAATTTTGTTAACCGGTGGTGAAGATGAAAAGAAGACACGTTCGGTTCGCCCGAGAAACACCATACGGTTCATCTTCATAAAGGGGTATATTCCTCTTCCAACATTGATTTCGGGATGTGTCAAAGCCCATTGCGTTATGTTGGAAGATGGGTTGAGTTCATGGTGAGTAAGGAGCATATAAATACCAACTTGACTCGAGCGCAGATTATTGATGCTTGTCGAGCTTCAAGAAATCTCCAGTTAGGAAGGATACCCCGGGCTTGGTTGCTTTCATCTCCACATGGTGTTCGGACACCCATACGATCATATGTAGATGGGGTGAGATAACCTTCTCCTTGGAGAGTGTGGCTCTCTTGTCAATCTTCCTGGAATCGGGAATCTTAACATCCAATTATCCGAAAGCGAGGGAAGATGCGAGATGACCTTGCCGCTAAGTTGGAAGATTTCGCTCGGAAAGACTCCACTGCGAAGTCGAAGGATTCTGTCCTAAAGAGGATGAAAGGTGTCTTTACAGCTGGTGGATATCTCAATGGTTCCCTGACGAGCCGAACCTAAACAAAAAAGTGATCTTCACGTTGCAGCATTTTTGGCTCTCTCGGTTGTCTAGAGACATTTTTGACGACAGCCTACGGTAAGAAGGAGATAAGACCCGAGTTGCTAGTGATTGCTGTGAAGTTGGAAAAAGGTGAAGTTCTTCCCATTGGCAAGCTATTCCTCGGTTCCCTGTATGTGCATCTGGATCACCGAGTTGCGAACATGCGAGTTTCGAATGGTTTCATAAAAGTGGATTCATATGTGCATGTTGCTTTTCTGCAAGTCTGGCTATGGGAGCACTTTGAGAAGTATGCTCCTAAACCGATGCCTTCGATTCCCGCGAGTTGGGGCGGCTCTCGAATTCTTCGATGGGTGAACAGGCGTCCAAGAGTTGGCGTGAGCTTGGTTAGTCTCCTCGATAAGTCGTATGAAATCAGTTTTCGCCCATGGGAGCCGGTCCATAGTTCGGTGACTCAAATTGACACCTTTGCTTCTGCTCTGATCATGTCTTTATCTTTTGATGGCGATTTGAGCGTTGGTGAAAACTTGTTCATTCAAAGCTGCATGTCCGGTTATATGCCGTCTTTCTTCATGGGGTCTTTCCAGATAGCTGCTTACAATATTGACCGTGCGGCTCGTCACATGGGTTTCGATCAAGGGGTGCCTCTTGCTTACCAGCCGGTGATTCCTAAGGATCCATTGCGTGCCGCCCT
Source organism: Papaver armeniacum (assembly GCA_023531295.1). Classification (NCBI taxonomy): domain Eukaryota; kingdom Viridiplantae; phylum Streptophyta; class Magnoliopsida; order Ranunculales; family Papaveraceae; genus Papaver; species Papaver armeniacum. Next base: position 9,204 of record JAJJWW010002375.1, on the reverse strand, counting down.
CAATGACAGTGCCCTCGAGCTGGGTATCCGCCTTCCCTTCTTTCAAATGGGAAGAGTAACTTCGACGACCTTTGGCTATAATGAGTTCTGGTGCGATGAGTTTATTATGATCCAAGATTTTGTAAGCAGCATGGTGGAGAATGTTCGTTGTAAACCTTCCCCAACAATTTTGAAGAAGTACCCAATGTTGAGAGATCTCAAGCGAAAGTTTCCTAGCAACTCGGAAAGTTCCCAGGCCAAGGAACGAAGAACGAAGAATCGTGCTGGTGGGTTCCGGGCGGTTTCAAAAGATCCTCCCGCAACTCTCGTGTCTTTCAGTTCTTCCAATAATCAGGTATGTGTCATCTCCTTGTTGGTTTGTCTCAAAACACGTGAATTTCTGCTGAAAACATCTGTCTTGTTTCTTCCAGGGCTTCGGTAGTGTTAATGCTTTCGCTGCCCTTGCACGTTGCCAGGAGACGGCAATTTCTTCAAGAATTCCGGCGGCACTGAGCCTACTCATAGCAGTGATGAGTCAGAGAAAGAAGAAAGTTCAACAAGTGAGAGTGATTCCTCTGGCAGCACTGGTTCTTTTTCGGGAAGTGGTTCGGTGAGTTTCGCGCTTCTTTTCTTTCTTCTTCTTCTGTTTCTTCTTTTGAAAAATGTCTAACTCAAGTTCGCAGGAGGAATCCGGCTCGGAGGACGATTCTGGGGTGGAGTCACACGAAAACTTGCCTTTGGTGACTACCGCCGGTGACTCGGAGATGGGAGTTAGCCAATCGCCGGGCACAGATGTGGACCCTTTGCGAGTCATGGGGACAGTTGCAGGCGCCATTTTCGATCCCCCGTACTTGGTTCCTTATCCAGGTCATGTGCTGGTTGGCGGCTTTAGCGTGCTGGCTAAGTATGAGGCGTTGTACACCAGAATCTGGGAGAAGTACGGACATATGGCAACAACCAAGAAAGTCACTAGTCGATTTGCGCTGGTTAAGTGTGTGGAAGAGGCTTTATCTTCCATCGAGGATATGCGTGAGGTGACTGGTCACACCGTTTCTGAAGACGTTATTGCCGACTGGGAGCACCATCGCGACGTGTGCGTAGAAAAGGAGTTCAACACTTCATGGTTTGTCGAAGGCCTTGCTGAGATCCAAAAGTTGAAAGATGCAAAGAATCCGAAGCCTTACCGCCGAGGAGATTGCACGACAGGGAGGTAGAACTCGAAAAGCTTTCCAAGATGTTGACTATGAAGAGAGCGGCTCTTGAAGATGCAAAGTTGACTTTCTCTAAGAAGAACAGACCTCTGTTGGATGATTTTCCTTGAATGTTTCTCTGTTAAACTTTCATTTAGGTTCTTTTTTTTTTTTTTTTTTTGAAAGACATACTGGATGTCTGGTTCAAGGTTTGACCGGTTTTGGTAGACAGCTGGTAGCTTTTGAGGATATTGGATTATTTCTGGGATGAATGGTTTTGATAATATGACTCTGATTATGTTTTGGGAAAGGAATATTGCTTTTATGAAAGTGTGTGCTAGCAGTAGGCACAATACCCAGTAGTATAATGGTTTTACTAAGAACCTAAAAACAAATCGTATATCTTGCGCAGTCTGAATTTACTCACTTCATAGGTTTTTGTGAACATGCCCCTCTCCATGTAAAAAGGCGGTTTCTTTGTAGCATCGCCAAAGAAGTCCCCAATCGCCGGTAGCATCTTCTGCGAGTCCCCGCTTTTTTCATGTAGTTTTTACAACTAGTAGCCGGGTTGTCCGGTAGTTGCGTCGGATTGAATCGCCTTCCCCTACCATCTTGACATCTGGGTCGAAGAACGAGATCGATGGAGTCTGACATTGTAGCCGATAGATCAATCCTCCCGCCGTGGTCGCCAATTGTTTATGGGTGAAAATCGTTTCCGCCGATTTCGGTAAATTCGGTAGGTGAGTGAGAAACTGGTTTAAACCCTAAACAAATGTGCTGCACGTGAGCACTTTATAGATTCGAGAGATCAATCTGTACAAGTCCGGCCTAAACCAAGAAATGGTCGTTCCCGGACTTGCTTCGGTCACAAAGTGGAGGAGAAGGGTTGATTTGGGGAGGGAAGCAAAGAAAGGTGTGAGGCCAGAATAATTCTAGGAGAGTAGTGTCTCGACTTGTATCAGAAAGTGAAAGCTTAAGAAGCTTGCAAGAGATGAAAGCTTTTTTGGATAGCTTGCAAAGTTGCCTTTTCTGAGAGTATTGTATTTTTCTCCTGACCGAGACTTGTTGTCTGGTGGAAATAGGTAAGACCTATTTATACAAGTCGAGATTGAAACGTACCTCGGCCTCATGAAGGAAGAGAGTAAAGGGTGAAATAGTGGGAGGAGGTGGTAACCGCATGGTGTTAATAGGTGAAAACGTTTTCACCATTATTTCCTCTTTTATTTGACCGCTTTATTCCTATTCACGCTTTCTTAATGTGAGCGTAGTGTACGCCGCATGCCGTGATCGCCAAACCAAGACCCCGGAAAGCATCCCCGTTTGTGTTGATGTCTCGAGTGTTGGTTGCATCTTGAGTGCAAGTGGTGCTTTGCTAGGGCGCATGTGGCATGTGCGGAATGCCTTTGTTGCGAGTTGCACCTCGAGCGCAAGTGGCAATGCCAGAGCTGCTAGTGGCGTGTGTGGCATGTGCCAATGGCATGTGTGGAATGCCTTGGTGGTAGGTTGTACGTTGAGTGTAAGTGGCTACCAGCGTGTATTAGGGCCACGGCTAGGTAATGGAAGCTACCAGCGAGCGTGTTGGCATGTGCCAATGGCATGCGTGGCCAATAGGGTCACGGCCTGGTAAGAAAAGCTACCAGTGACGCATGTTGGTATGTGCCAATGGCATGCTTGGCCATTAGGGCCACGTCATGGTGAGAAAAGCTACCAGCGAGTGTGTTGGCATGTGCCAATGGCATGCGTGGCCAATAGGGTCACGGCCTGGTAAGAAAAGCTACCAAAGGACGCATGTTGGCATGTGCCGACGGCATGCTTGGACATTAGGGCCACGCCCTGGTGAGAAAAGCTACCAGCGAGCGTGTTGGCATGTGCCAATGGCATGCTCGGCCATTAGGGCCACGGTTTGGTAAGAAAGGCTACCAGTGACGCATGTTGGCATGTGCCAATGGCATGCTTGGCCATTAGAGCCGCGCCTTGGTAGACAAGGCTACCAGCGAGCGTGTTGGCACGTGCCAATGGCATGCGTGGCCAATTTGGGTTGCGCCTTGGTAGAAAAAGCTACCAGCGAGCATGTTGGCATGTGCCAATGGCATGCGTGGCCAATTTGGGTCGCTCCTTGGTAGGAAAAGCTACCAGCGAGCGTGTTGGCATGTGTCGATGGCATGCGTGGCCAATTTGGGTCGCGCCTTGGTAAAAAAAAGCTACCAGCGAGCGTGTTGGCATGTGCCAATGGCATGCGTGGACAATTTGGGTCGCGCCTTGGTAGGAAAAGCTACCAGCGAGCATGTTGGCATGTGCCAATGGCATGCGTGGCCAATTTGACCTAGGTTGCATGGTTTACAAACCTAGGTGCGGGCGCTGCTTTGGCATGTGCGGCTAGGGATAAGGTAAGGGTGTTTGTCTTGGCGTGGCGTGACTAGGGCCAAGGTAAGGGTGTTTGGCTTGGCGTGGCGTGACCAGGGTAGCTAGGGCCAAGGCGAGTGTGTTTGGCATGGCGCAGCTAGCTCGGGTTAAGTGTGGCTGGCATGATTTACCATTGGCACGGAGGTGCGGCTAGCATGGTTGGCATGTTTCGGCGCGTTTTGGTATGGCTGGCATGATTTGCCGTTGGCATAGAGATGCGGCTAGCTTGGTCTAGGTGTGGCTGGCATGATTTGCCATTGGCACGGAGGTGCGATTAGCATGGTTGGCATGCTTCGGCGCGTTTGGTATGGCTGGCATGATTTGCCATTGGCATAGAGATGCGGCTAGCTCGGGCTAGGTGTGGCTGGCATGATTTGCCATTGGCACGGAGGTGCGGCTAGCATGGTTGGCATGCTTCGGCGCGTTTGGTATAGCTGGCATGATTTGCCATTGGCATAGAGATGTGATGCGTGTCGTAGGTGCAATCAAATTAATTAATATTTCCACTCAATTTAAAATAATATAATGGAAGTCAAGTTCGTTCCCAGGAGGAGCAAGAGATTCTAGTTGTAAAAATTGTCACTAAAAGGGGGGATGTATAAAGCAAAAGAAAATAAACAAAGCAATTAAAATCGAAAGTTGAAATCAAAGAGAGAGACAAGACCAAGGAATCCTTCTTCGTTACGAAACAATGAATCAAGTTATGTTCTTTTCTACTTGTTATTAGTCACAAATTATCACCAACCGTAGGTAAAGCAAATAGATCGATGCTAAACCCCTAAATCCCTTATATCACCGGACACGGAAGTTCTCGACTACCGGATTCTATTTACCAAACCACCTAGAAGTAGATCACTCAAGATGTAATTTAAATAAACGCATTAAGATTTATGAACTTATTAGGTTGATATTAGTAGTTAAACTCTTAGATCAAGGTCTACTTGCTAACGTTGTTTTCACACACAATTGCTCCACTAATCCCTCCGCAAGGTCTCGTGTTTGCTACTTATGTAAAGAGTCAAGAAACGATTACTTATCCCCTAACTTTCACTAGCTTTAAATCAAATTAACAAATCAATTTAGAGTGCACTCTAAACAATCTATCAATCAATCATGAATGTCATTAAGATCATTCCTATTAGTAAAAACAAACGATAATTATGTGAAAAACTTCAAGATGGAATTTGAAACAAAACTCAAATCATGTATTAAGAACTAGGAATTCATCCTCAATCAATAAGAAAATTAGCTACTCATGCTTTTGAAATTCACACAAATAATAATTATTAAAAGGAGAATTTTCAAGTTCACACAAATAATTAAGAAGAAGAATCTTAGAAAAGCAAGCAAAAACACAAGTGTTGTATGTGTAGAGAGGTGTGTCAAAGATGTAGAAAACTTCTCTATTTATAGGCTTCAATATTCTCAAAATCTTCCAAGGAATAGAATCCTTTTCCTTTAGCAATTCAATTTCCAAAACCAAGCCTTTCTCAACTCTTCCACCTTCTCTTTCCAAATTTGAGCCCAATTCTCCATCCAATTCCTAGTCCAAGTCTTCACACCCATGAGAGAAATCCATAGAAAATTCTCGGAATTTTTTGCTCATGGAAAAGCGGTATTGTGGCTTAATCCGGAATAGTCGCCGCCGGCCACCTGAGTTCTGTTGCCGTCAAGGGAATATTCGACGGAATATTCCGTCAGTCCACCGTTAGGACTAATAGTCAAACGGGTCAAACCGTCAGTCAACGGTCAAGGGAAAGGAATGAGTCAGACACTGAGTCAGCTTCTAATTCAAGGCTGAGTGGTTTTAATCGGCTGAATCACTGAGTCAACTCGGAGTCAACTAAGTCAGTTGACCCGAGTCGACCCGTGCCAGAGCCGTTGCAACCAATGTAGTGCTTCCGACCATCTTGGCCGAGTATCTTGCGACCATCTTGGCTGTGCATTTTCCGTGTTTCTCGTAGCTCGATCCACGGCCAAGATGGCCATCACTCGCAAGTCTTCCAACACCATTTCACTCTCCCCGCAACACTTCTTCACAACCATGAGGGCTATTCCACCTCCAATCGCAGCTGCTAAACAGGTTTCCACTGCATATCCTCACTTCAGTCCTTTGTTCTGCACTGCAATTCAATTCCATTGCACCAGAACCACCACCTGTAATGCAGCATCCTGTATATTCATAAACAAGCATACACATTCAACTCCATTTCCCTTCTCTTCCATAACCAATAGCACATTCTATAATTTTGCTCAACAGCTGCAATCAAAACTTGTAATTCCAGCTGCAATTCTACTCCAACTTGCCCTGCAAAATACAAATCCAATAACAGCCCCAGTTTCGACCATTATCTCCCAGTTTCAAAACCAGGCCATGGCACTTCCATTTACATCTGCTATACCTCCTTCTCAGTCCACCTGCACCTGTGACATCTCAGCTCAAAATCAATCAACACCACTCTACAGCCTCACATTCATTGATTTTCTGGCAGTAAACCACCACCAGAACCACAATCTCAAGACTTCAATTCAGCTGCCTCTTTCAACCCCTGCAACAGTTGCAGTTCAGTTCCACCAGCTCTTGCCATCCCTCACAGCACCCACACATCTTCTATCTGTTACTCAACTGATGCTCCCTGTCATTCCCAGCAGCTTCAATCCATTTCAGTTACACTCCCAGCTATTCAAACACTTTTTCCTCGTTCTTGTCTGCAGACCACCACCGACACCACCCCGCAACCCGAGTTTCATTTGTGCAATAACTCGACCTTCATCATCCATCTTGCAACATCACTTGCACCACCACACACTCGCAGCAAGTACCCATTTCTAATCTTCACAACATCACCGTAAACCGCATGAACGCCAGAAACCCTGCAACATTCTTCCATTCAACCATCAAGCAACAGCAGCACAACACCATCAAACTCCATCAAACCCATCTTATTCATCACCAGAACCCCATTCAACAACCACCAATTCTCAGTCGTCGCCAGCAAACTCCTAATCAACTGTGTTCGATTATAGCCACACAAACTCTTGAACTCGGGGATCCCTTTCTTCTAATTCCATCCAATTTCAAACTGAGAAACCCCCAATTTCTTCAACAGTGATATCGAAACAAAACCCATCTCTCTTCCACTCAAGAACATCAATTTCTTCTCCCCAGTTTCTCTATTTCGTTCTTCAATTTCTCTCGTGGGGTTTTCGATCTGTTCGCTTCCTCAATTTCTCGCCTCTTTTCAGCTCATCTCTTGGTTTGATTCAGCAGCAGTCACTATTCTTCTCTCGATTTGGTCTCCTTTTCCCTCGATCAATCGAACCCTAATCGATCTCTCAGTTCTCCTCTGGCAGTCATGGCTGCTCTCTCTTTCTTTCTCAATTTCAGTTTCAGAAAGAAATACTCGATTTTAGGGTTGGAATGGGCAGGATGGTTACACCCCAAGGACAGTGACCACCCCAATTTGGTGCTCATAATAGGATGTCACTTCTGATAAGGGCTAGCCAGATGGCAGCCCCTTAACCTTGATTAGTCTGTCTTTAAAACTTCCCAAAAGGGTTACCCCTTAACATTAACTGAGCTCCATATATCAATCGCCTGTTGTAGTTGCAGGAAATCCCACACTACACCCTTTACTCAGTTTTGCTTAATTAATCCATTGAAAGATGTGTGATCAAGAATATTTATTAATTGATTCCATGAAATGTTTACACAAGACAATAGAATTACACTTGGAAATTAAAGCGCTCTTAAACTTTCTCTCTCCTAATGACTTGCTTCACCATTCAAAAAGATCTCTCCCTTCAACAGATTCACTAAGCCCTTTATATAGGGTAATACATAGTGGATGACAGCTAAAGCTATCCTTTATTTTCGGAATGTCTCGCGAAGTGTCGCAAATGCACAAGTATCATTCTCGCGACACTTCTTAGCCCTCGCCATGTTTCATGTCTTCCAATTGTTTTATTTGTCGATATTCATCGCGTCGTTTATTTTAGCTTCCTGCGACTCCCTCGCGACACCGTCGTTTATTACTCCCGCGAATCTTGTACGTTGCGATATTATGATCCTACATCTTGCCTCTTTTTCCTTGAATATTGCTTGAAGAGTGATTTTAAGGAAAAATTCATTGTTGTAATAATCCTTGGTTTTAATTGGTGAAGGAACGAGCGAAAGAATACTTTTCTTGAAAAGTACGTACTTGCCTCTATTCTTTTGGCGGTTCGAGCTTCTTTGTAATATATATATGAAGTGTCATTTCTTGCCTTATGAGTTACGTAAAAAATAATCAATCTCGCAAGCTCTTCTCGTTTGTTAGGAAATATGTTGTGCGATATTTGGATCCTACTCAAATTCCTTTTGCCTAGTTTTCTTGGATTTAGTAGTGACCGTTTACACGTGTCTATATTTACCCCTTTTACTCTAGTTTAATGTTATCCGGTCGTAATATTTTTTCTCGTCTATTTATAGGAGTGTCCCTGTGAAGTATTTTCCTTTTCTTTTTCGTCTTCTTCATCGTCTGCAAGTGTTCTTCTTCTTCATCGTTCTGCAAGTGTTTGCCTGCTATTTTCTCTTACCATTTTTGCTATTTCTTACCAGTTGTCGTTCTCATGGCGTCTAGGTTTGTTAATCTTGCCATATCTCGATCGATTTTGTGGTTGATTAATTTTGAGATTATCTTTCCTTGTTAAAATCACACCGGTACGATTAATTTTGTAGTTTTCTTTTCGCGCCATTGTTATTTAGCAAGAACCAGCCCAGAACTAAATTTACCGTGAAGAACCCTCTTCTTTCTTTGGGCTCGCCGTCGAAATCTACTTCGCAACAAGAATCCCTTGTGCAATCAAAGCCCTCTTCGCGAGTAAAATCTATGGCTTCAAAGAGAAAGTCTGCAGTGACAAGGTATTTTAAGAAACATTTGTTTTTTATTAACAATATATTGTTGCCTCTTTTCTTATTTAACTTGTTATTCGCAGGATGATGGAAGTATTGACAAAACTCCTAAAAGACTTCGCCAACCCAAGCCTCGTTACTCCCAAAGTGTTTCCTTTCCCTCCTTTACACCTTCTTCTCCTGGTTGCAAGATCATCGCAAGATGATTTCTTGGCTGATTCTCGCGAGATCATTACTAATGACAACATTCCTATACCTGAACTCTTCGCAGATCAAGCTCCTCATAATAATCCTACTATTCATGCCTCGACATTTCTCCAGTCATCATCCTTCCCGAGACTTCCTTTCCCGTGACGCTACCTTGATGAAAGATGGCCCGTCTCCTCCTTCCACTCGCTATTATTGCTTCTTCATCCGAGCAAATCCCTCTTACCAAAGAAAACTTGGAAGGGATAGAAGTGGCTCTCAAAGTCCTTTCGCATCTTGTGAATGATGCCAAGAAAACTTCCGTCAACCTGTCAAGTCTCGATGTTTGCGAGATTCTAAGTAAACATCTTGGTCCCGATAGGATTTCGCAAGCATCTTTGGTTCAAGAAATTACTAGATTGAGGAATGATCTCCAAGCTATGACTCGAGATGTACGTCAGTTTCCATCTTGAAAATCAAAAATTTCACAACATCTCGCTGAGACCGTGATAATCTTCGGCAGAAGAATGAGGAGTTAAAAGGTATGCTCTC
>JAJJWW010002374.1:0-28871 GCA_023531295.1 Papaver armeniacum | reverse complement strand
TTTTCCTTTTTTTTCTTTTGCTCATCCATCTGGCAACTGTTTTCTTTTCCTTTAGTTGGGATGTTTCATTCTGCATTGGCCTAATATGAATCAATCAAACATATATAGATTTTTGATGGGATCTCATGCACATAAATGTATGTATGGACGACGCCTAAAATATGACTAGCCAAATAAAGAAGCAGCGAGCTAGCTACTTAGGTACTCAAAACATGCTGGGATCCTAATATTGGATGGCAGAATCTACTAACTTGACCGATGTTATTTGTGATTTTAGGTGATCATATCAAATAATCAATGACCTGAACTGAGTTGGAAACTTTTATATAAAGAAATTACCATTAACTGGTTTGACGTCATGTTGTATTTAGAAAATCAGTCTCTTAATTATTTGAATATATGCATATCAGTACGAGGAACCTCCTTTATGTTACTTCTTTTACCAAACCAAATTAGTACGAGGATAATCGATACGTACATGTTCCTTCTAAACCAAACCCTTATTTAGTACAACAAGATACACTGCTAAGTGCTGATACATTTACAAGTATAGAGAAAAGTCTTAACAAGTCATTAATTAGTTTCTAAAGAAGAAGAAGAAAATACGTGTCAGCATTATATGCGTATCATATTGTCTAACAAGAAGAAGACTTAAGACTGATCAAATTAATTCATTTGCGTGTGACTATTCTGAATTCTGTACTACGACGTGCTAGCATGTCCCTACGCTACGCGTTTCTAAGGTAAACCTAAAAAACGATCTACTCCCTTTACTTTTTAATAGGCTGGTTTGGTTTTTAGAGAAAATTAAGGAAATTAAGAAAACCAATAAAGTGGTCCTCATGACACTTGTCAATAAAAGAAGTGAATTGAAATGGTCTCCATGACACTTGTCAGCAAAATAAGTAAAGTAAAATGGTCCACATGACACTTGTCATCAAAAGAAATTAAGAGAAAAGTGGTCCCTAAAAAACCAAGTAATATTTCACTTTCCCAATTAAAACCTACCTTAAATATTTATTTATGTAAAACCTATTATTTAAAAATTAAGTGAGGAGTAACTTGTTTTGTCCTCATGATAAGGGAGAGGTACGTTGACATCTTTTTCTTTATATAAGTTTCAACTGTTTTCATTTCATACCATCTCATTCCATATTCCTCTTCTTTCTCATCCATACCATATCATATCATATCATTCCATTACTCTTCTTTTTCATCCAAATAGTCTCGGTATATATCTCTGTGTATATGCCTAGCTATTTCTAGCTAGATTAACAGTTTATTCAATAGTACAAGTTTTCATAAACTTCATAAAAAACTTATAGTCAACCATGTTATTATTCAAGAAGCTTGATATGGTGGTGCTGGTGGTGGTGATGCTATCTATTGTAGTTTCGCCATCATTATCACAAGATCAACGTACTGAATTTCTATACAACGGCTTCAAAGGTGAAGCTGCAAATTTTAGGTTTGATCAAGGGGTTGCAAACGTTACAGATGATGGATTACTGAGGTTAACCAGCAACTTAAATGGTACCTATCAAATAGGTCATGCTTTCTACACTCATCCATTTCAGTTCAAGAGTATTCAACAGAATTCTTCTTCATCGTTGAAAGATAATAGTTCTGGTGGTGATGTTTTTTCCTTCTCTACTACATTCGTCTTCTATAATACCGGAAAATCCAGGTTTAAGTGGCCAAGGGATTGCTTTTGTTATCGCACCTAAAGGAGAGTTGCCAGAGCAAGAGCAAGCACATATCTGGGCTTGTTTAATTCAACAAACAATGGAGAAACTGAAAACCATGTCCTGGCTGTAGAACTAGACACCATCTATAATACAGATTTTGATAACATAGAAGGTGAACATGTAGGAATCGACATCAATGACCTTAGATCTGTTGAAGCTAAACCTTCCGGGTATTACAAAGATAGAAAAGGTGGTTTTCGCAACCTTAGTCTTATAAGCGGGGATCCGATTCAAGTGTGGATAGAATATGATGGGGTTGCGAAGAAACTTAACGTTACCATAGCACCAATTGATGTTCTTAAACCCAAAGTTCCATTAATATCTTACGACCACAATCTTTCAGATATCATTAAAGAATCCATGTATGTTGGTTTCTCATCATCTACCAGTTTTGTACTAACATCTCATTACATAATGGGATGGAGCTTTAAGATTAACGGAACAGCCCCATCCCTCAATCTCAACCAACTTCCCCAGCCTCCTAGAAAAAGTCTTCAAAATCAAAGCTCTTCGAGTTGAATTACCAATAATTATCCCAGTTCTTGTGCTAACGTTTATCATTGGCATCTTATTCGTGGTAAGGAAAATCAGGAACGAGAAATTTGAAGACTTGGTGGAGGATTGGGAGCTAGATTATGGGAGGCAGAGGTTCTCATATAAAGATCTATATATTGCTACAAAGGGATTCAAGGAGAAGGAACTTCTTGGCATTGGCGGCTTTGGTAGGGTATACAAAGGTGAGCTACCAACTTCGAAAACTCAAATTGCTGTCAAAAGAGTCTCCCATAATTCAAAACAAGGAGAAAAGGAATTTATAGCAGAGATCATTAGCATTGGTAACCTTCGACACCGAAATTTGGTACAGCTCTTGGGCTATTGCAGGCGGAACAGAGAACTGCTTTTGGTCTATGAGTTCATGCCAAATGGAAGCCTAGACAAGTTAATCTTTCGCACTTCGAATTCAACCTCAACATCTCCAGTTCTCAGTTGGAACCAAAGATTTCAAATCATCAAAGGTGTGGCATCTGGATTAATTTATCTACATGAAGAGTGGGAACAAGTTGTGATTCATAGAGACATCAAGGCTAGTAATGTTTTATTAGATGGTGAAATGAATGCAAGGTTAGGCGATTTCGGTCTTTCAAGATTGTATGATCGTGGAACCAATCCTCGGACGACTAAGGTGGTTGGCACATTGGGTTATATAGCACCGGAGATGATTAAAACCGGAAGAGCAACAACAAGCTCGGACGTTTACTCATTCGGTGCTTTCTTACTCGAAGTTGCTTGTGGCAGGAGACCGATAGAGATGCATAAATCCGAGACGGAAGAGGGTGAAGTTCTTGTTGATTGGGTTTTATATTGTTGGAGAAGCGGTAGAATACTACAAACAAGTGACCCAAATCTTATGAATGAATATGTAAAAGAAGAGATGGAATTGGTGTTGAAGATAGGATTGTTATGCTCACGTAATAACCCAAAGGCTAGACCAAGCATGAGACAAGTGATGCAATATTTAGATGGAGATGTGCCTTTGCCTGAAACTGAGTTATGGGGACTTGATTTTGATGAACCTTCCATGTCGAGTTCGGGCGAGCGTCCATCCCATGTCATCGAAATGGTGTCTCTTACAACGAGTAGTCGATCGACGTCAGTTGCAGAATCACTCCTTTCTGGTCCAAGATAGAAATCGATCATTAATATCAATAACAAATGTAAGTAACTGTAATTATCATTGATTTCAATTCCCTTCTGAAACCGTTATCTTCCAAAACAGTTGATGTAACTCTAATTATTTATCATTCTTGCCTTGTTTATATATTAGATCATAATCAATGATGAAAATGTAGTTACGTGGCCTTTTCTTATTTATTTTTCTTTGTGTTGACATTGACCATGATAATACTGCACATTCATTCCCCCACAAACAACCAAGTCAAGAATTCTAAGCCACTAAGTTTCTTATTATGACTTCAACAATGTTTTTTTGTTTTAATTTTGTCTAATCACTCGGTTTGTTTAGAATTTTTGTTTTCTTAACAACATTTTTGCTTATATACCTTTGTTGTTTTCTTCACAAATCTACCTTTTGTTTGTAGATTTTATTTGAATTTTCTTCGTATATGAAATCAAATACTCCCTCCGTCCCACTATTAAGTGACCTAGTTCAAGTTTGTACAATTTTTAAGGTAAGCAAGGGGGAAAGTATTTTTAAGCACTTTTTACAATTATACCCTTAAATAGTGAAATTTTGAAGTGATTTATCTCTCAAACTACACCATGGATGTTCAGAAACTTCATCATTGAAAAGCATTTTAAAACACCTACGTTATTTAACGAATATAAACATGACTATCAAATTATGCATATTTCTTATATTTCTTATAATTAATTAAAAGGATAATTTTAGAAATATCTCTTTGTTTAGTGATATAGGTCACTTAATAGTGGGACAAAATCTAAAAGTAACTAGGTCACTTATTAGTGGGACAGAGGGAGTACTTAATTATTGTTGAAGTCATTTTTGCACTCGATTTCATATACGAAGAAAATTCAAACAAAATCTATAAACCCTAAAAAGATTGAAAGAAAATTTAAGAAACCAATTAATTTTCAAGAAAATTAAGAATCACCATGAAAGAAATATTCAATGATGCAAAGAACTGTACGGCTATTTTTATCACGACCTTGGATTTTGATGATTCGGAACAACGTTTCTCGTTTGTTGTTCTTTATTAGGTTGAGATGCAACTCTATTTTATGTTTATTGGTTCTTTTAGAACGCGAAATTGGGGATAAAAAAAAACAATTGGGGATATGCATTACTTCTCCCAACCAAATGGGTCTGTTAAGGGGTGTTTTTGGGGGGCAAAATACTAAAATACCCTTCCCTCAAAATAAAAATCAAAAAACTTAAAATCAAAAAAAAAAAATTAATATCCCCAATTTTCATCTTCACCTCTTATTAATCTCTTTTAAGGTTAGGGGCTTTATTACTCCCCACTCCGTTTCAAATTCGAAATTTTCCTCACTCCCTTTCAAATTTTCTTCTCCTTCTATGTCGGCTCCTCACTTCGAAAACAATTTTTTTTTATACATTCAGAAGAGATGAAGACCATGCCGGAAGTGATGAAGACCATGCCGCAATTGGTGAAGACCATGCCGGAAAATGGTGTCGGCATGCTTGGTAACTAACATTCAATGGCGTGAATCTAAGTGCCTGTGATGCTCGATAGAAATCTATCAATGCCTAGAGTCAAGTGAAAAAAAAATTGAAGTTTCGGATACTTTACATCATGTGCCGGCATAGAAATTTAAGCAAAATACTATGCTGGTAGCACTATCGGCATGCTCGAGAATTAACCAAATGTGCCGGAAGACTGATTAAAACCAGAAAAAAATAGGTTTTTAAGATCAAACATTTATGAAAATTTCCAACAAATGCCGGCATGGTTTTTTGGTTGAATACAATACCGACATGCCCTTCAAAATGGGGGATATTGTTGGCCGGCATGGACGTAGTATGAATATAATGCTGGGAATGCTGTTGCCGGCATTGTATTCATACTACGTCCATGCCGGCACCGAGATATTTCAGCTGCAACAATGGTGGATTCAAAGAAAAATAAAATAAAATTTTCAACCTCTTAGCAGCAATTCTCTCGTCACAATCATCCTCCACTTTCACCAAACAAAGTTCCCTCTCAAAAATTTCATATTTCTACTCTCATATCATTCACACAAATACAAATACAAATACACACTAATCATTAACAAATACTTAAGATTTTTACTAATTATTACAAACCGCTAAACCTGATTAGTGAGGGGTAGATTAGGATTTGAAAAAATACTTAAATAAGGGGTGACCCTGATTTGATATTTGGATCCAGTTTTTATCTTTTTCCTCTATCCCCCAATTTCGCGTTCTTCTTTTACTTAAATTGCTTGATTCTAAGAAATAACGTTTGATGTTATACAGTTATGGTTTAATCACGCAAGTAGGGAAGGTCTTTGGGTCGTCGTTGGTGGAGGAAATGGTGCTGGTAGAGTAGCTTTAAAAAGAACGCGTAATTGGGGGATATGGGAATTAATTGGGGGATATGAATTACTTCCCCAAACCCATGGTGTCTGCTACAGGGTGACTTTTGGGGGCGAAAATACTAAAACACCCTTCCCTCAAAATAAAATTCAAAAAACTTAAAATCAAAAAACAAAATCATATTCCCATTTCCATCTCCACTTCTTATTAATCTTTTTAGGGTAAAAAAACTTTGAAAACCCAAATGTTCCTCATTCTCTTTCAAATTTAAATTTTTCCCATTTCCTTTCAAATTCTCTCTTCTCCTTCTCTGCCGGAAGTGATGAAGAACATGTCGGAAATGATAAAGAACATGCCGAAATGATGAAGACCACGCCTAAGTGATGAAGACCACGCCGGAAGTGATGAAGAACATGTCGGAAATGATAAAGGTCACGCCTAAGTGATGTAGACCATGCCTAATTGATGTAATTCAATGTCGAATTAAATTCCTAAAGATGCTCGATATAAATCTATTAATGCCTAGAAAGTGAAAAAAATCAATTTTATGAATACTTTTCATCATGTGCCAAGATAGAAATTTAGGATGAAGACCACACCGAAGTGAGTTCCTGATGGTTATTTAGGATGAGGACCACGCCTAAGTGATGAAGAACATGTCTAAATGATGAAGGTCACGCCTAAGTGATGAAGACCATGCCAGAAGTGATGAAATTCAATGACGGAACTAAATGCCGGCATGCTCGATATAAATCTATCAATGCGGGTAGTTAAGAAAAGAAAAAACAATTTTCCTCGATACTTTTCATCATGTTCCGCATAGAAATTTAAGCAAAACCATGCCGAAAGTAGTTCCTAAGATGCTCAAAATCGATAATCAGGTTTGAAGTAGACTCGATTAAAACCAGGGCAGGTTTTTTGAAGATCAAACAATTTATGATCTTCAAAACTACGCCCCCCGTATAGTGGCAAACAATTTATGAAAATTTCCATGCCGACATGGTTTTTTGGTTGAATACCATGCCAGCACCAAGCTTTTTCAGCTACAACAATGGTGGATTCAAAGAAAAAAAATCAAATTTTCAACCTCTTAGCAACAATTCTCTCATCACAATCATCTTCCATTTTCAAAAAAAAAAAAATCCACTCAAAAACTATTTTCCCTCCTTCTACTATCAACCAACCCACACAAATTCAAATAAAAATAAATACACACTAATTTATCCCCCAAATACTTAACATTTTACTAATTATAATTAATCAATAATCCTGATTAGTGGGGGATAGATTAAGAATTAAAAAAATAATTACATAGGGGGTCACCCATAATTGCTATTAGGACACCGTTTTTGTCTTGTAGATATATCCCCAATTAATTATTCTTTAAAAAGGGGTGTGGATAATGGGTGAATTTAGTATGGATAGTTTAGTCTTACTTAAAATTATATATTAACTAGGTCCCAATTAGTGAGTCGTGTACGATTTTCGCTATCCTCAGGTCCATTTTTGCTCTCCCTTTAACAAAAATTTTGTTGTATTGAGAACTGATCGTAACTCGGGAATGCTAGCAATGAATATTGAACATTCATTTTTCTGCCCTTGCAGGCTGGCAGGCAATGTATAGATGTTGGGTGCAATAATCAAAAACAAGGAAAAATCAAATAAGAAAAAGTTATTGATACTTAACTCCTTTATAATGGAAGTGATCGGTTTGATGAAACTGAAGAGCTCTCCATATCTCCGCAACAACAACAAGGCAAAACTTTGAAAAACAAAGTGAGTCACGTGTTCAACACGTTGTCCTCAAGACATTAGTGTCCGACTACACTTAAGAGTGATGTTATAGCCCTCACAGGACGGATATCTCCAGGATAAAACACCCTACTACACCTACTACTAGCATATGTAGTAAGATGCTCAACTTGAGCTTGGCAACTCCGAAAAACCCTTAAGGAAAATCCCGAACGCATAAGAAAATAATATAAAATATTTTGCCTTGGGGTCCTTCTAAAATATAGAGAAACCCTTTCTCATAGATTTTACAAAAGTAGTGAATTCTTTTATATAATTGAAAATACAACTTAAGAAGAGGAACTCCCCGATGTGGGACTAAAAATCTTATATAGTTTCTTAAAACAACTAAAAAGTGGAAACCTTAACTGTGTGGGACTAATAAGTTTTTTATTCACAAAAAAAATAATAAATTATAATTTTTATTAAAACTTTAAAAATCATATTTATTAACCGTTTTCCAACAATCCCCACAAAAATGAAAACTCAATAAAACACGAAAACATAGATAGATCTTGGTAAATCAACAACCCAATCTCACGACCCAAACAGACTGAACAGATAAACGGATCGTGCAAGTGTTGAAATCATACTAGTCATTTCAACGTCCTCTCCCTCACACAAACATCTTGGAACCCTAAAAATCAAATGAATCAAATCATCAATCCAAAGAGTAAAATCCAATTAATCCACACAAACCCTAAAAAATCACACAATATATCATGCAAATAATAAATATCATCCATAAGAACACCCATTTTTGAAAAACCCCAAATTATAAAACCTAAGGTTTCGTTTTACTAGAGAAAAAAAATCAAAAAATTGAAACCAAATAGAAGTAAGAGAAAGAGAAGAAGAATAATAGGTAACCATTACCTTATTGTAGATGGTGATAAATGATAGAGATCAAGAAATAGTTCTACATCTTCCGCTCCCTGGCTTTGAAGAACAAAAAGTAAAAAACAAGAAGAAAAAGAAAAAGAAGGTGGTGATTTATCAGGTGGACTTTTGTGAAGAATGAATAAGTGAAGAAGTAAAAGAAACTGAAAAGGAGAATCGAGTGAATACCGTAAAGAGAGGCTAGGTTATTAGGTATATATGGGTAAGGTGGACGGTCAAGATTAAATAAATCTAACACACTGGTACTATTGGTCCGGGGAAGGCCGGGAATAGTACTAGATTCTAGACTGGTCCCGGTGTTTATGGGTAAAAATCGCTTCGCCGATTTCGGAATTCAGTAGTGAGTGAGAAACCGGTTCAAACCCCTAAACAAATGTGCCGCACGTGAGCACTTTATAGATTCGAGAGATCAACTGCACAAGTCCTACTTAAACCAAGAAATGGTCAAGCCTGCATTTCTGTTTACCACAAAGTGGAGGAGAAGGGTTGATTTGGGGAGGGAAGCAAAGAAAGGTGTTGAGACCTTAATAATTCTAGGAGAGTAGCTGGACTTGTATCGAAAGTGAAAGCTTAGAAGCTTGCAAGAGATAAGCTTTTGGGAGAGCTTGCAAAGTTGCCTTTCCGAGAGTGTAAGTGTAGTATATTTCTCCCCGACCGAGACTTCTTTTTTTGTCCGGTGAAATAAAGACCTATTTATACAAGTCGAGATTGAAACGTACTCCGGCCTCATGAAGGAAGAGAGTAAAGGGTGAAATAATGGGAGGAGGTGGTAACCGCATGGTTTAATGGGCGAAAACGTTTTTCACCATTATTTCCTCTTTTATTTGACCGCTTTATTCCTTTTCACGCTTTCTTAATGTGAGCGTAGTGTACGCCGCATGTCAGGACCACCAAACCAAAACCCTAAAGAATCATCCCCTTACTTGTGTCGATGTCTCGAGTGTTGGTTGCACTGAGTGCAAGTGGCACCGCTAGTGGCGCTGCGGTGGCATGTGCCAATGGCATGCGGAATACCTTGGTGGTAGGTTGCACGGTTTACGTTAGGTTACCATCGTGTGTGCTTGGCATGTGCCAATGGCATGTGCGGAATGCCTTGGTGGTAGGTTGCACGGTTTGCAAGTTAGGCTACTGGGGCTGTGTGTTTGGTGCATGTGCAATGCCATGGTGGTAGGTTGCACGGCTTGCAAGTTAGGCTACCAGCGTGTGTGTTTGGCATGTGCGGAATGCCTTGGTGGTAGGTTGCACGGTTTGCAAGTTAGGCTACCAGGTGTGTGTTTGGCATGTGCGAATGCCTTGGTGGTAGGTTGCACGGTTTGTGTTAAGCTACCAACGCGTGTTTTGGCATGTGCCAATGGCAAGTGCGGAATGCCTTGTTGACCTAGTTGCAAGTCTTGCAACCTAGGGGCGCTATGTTTGGCGTGGCCAAAGGCATAGCGGCTAGAAATATGGCTTATGGGACGTGTTGGCATGTGCCAACCCAGACGTGCGGCCAAAGTGTGACCTAGTCGCAAGTCTTAACCTAGGGCGCTATGTTTGGCGGGCCAAAGGCATAGCGGCTTAAGAATATGGCTTGCAAAGACGTGTTGGCATGTGCCAATGGCACGCAAGGGCCAGTGTTGACCTAGTTGCAAGTCTTGCAACCTAGGGCGCTATGTTTGGCGTGGGGCCAAAGGCATAGCGGCTAGAAATATGGATTGCGCACGTGTTGGCATGTGCCAATGGCACGTGCGGCCATGTCGACCTAGTTGCAAGTCTTGCAACCTAGGGCGCTATGTTTGGCGGGCCAAAGGCATAGCGACTTAAATATAGCTTGCGGCACGTGTTGGCATGTGCCAATGGCACGTCGGCCATGTTGACCTTAGCTGTGCAAGTCTTGCAACCTAGGGCGCTATGTTTGGAAGCGTGGGCCAAAGGCATAGCTACTCGGAATATGGCTTTGCGGCACGTGTTGGCATGTGCCAATGGCACGTGGCGCTATGTTGACCTAGTTGCAAGTCTTGCGAAACCTAGGGCGCTATGTTTGGCATGGGCCAAAGGCATAGCTACTTGGAAGTATGGCGTTGTTGCCATGGAAAGGTGCGCTTGGTTTGGCATGGTTGCCATGGTGCGCAAAGATGTGGCTTGGTTTGGCATGGTTGCCATGGTGCGCAAAGATGCATGCTTGGTTTGGCATGGTTGCCATGGTATGCAGAGCGCGCTTGGTTTGGCATGGTTTCCATGGTATGCGCAGAGTGCGGCTTGGTTTGGCATGGTTGCCATGGTGCTAAAGATGCGCTTGGTTTGGCATGGTTGCCATGGTGCGCAAGAGATGCGGCTTGGTTTGGCATGGTTGCCATGGTGCTAGAGATATGGCTTGGTTTTGGAATTAGGTTCGTGTTGAAACCCTAACTGGGTATTTCAAAAATACCCTCTATTAATTATTTACACCCGAGTTAAATGCTCTTAGTTAATGTGTTGCGGTAACACTAGGTCATGGGGTTTTACGATTTTACCCCTTGTCTAAAATCCACCATCAACATTAAGTCCCTCGCTAGCTCCTAACAAAGGCTTTGTTGCGAGGTAAGCATAAGATGGTGACAAACTATTAACAACAAACCGTAAAGAAAATTGAAGGAGGCTTGTCCGACCTTTATAAATAGGATTTCGAATCTTTGCCTCGGTAGTTTTTCACAACCTGAGGTCGGCACACCGGTGGGGCCTATGGTAGCTGGGCGACGTTGGGAAGTTGGTGAGTCAGGGAAACCGAGGGCATAGTCAGGTGGGACCGCGCAATGTGGAAGTCAGGCATGCTTGCAAAGCGTGACTTGGGCGGTCATAGGGAAGCTCAGACAATTGGTGGGGCCAAGGCAAATTGGGCGACGTTGGGAAGTTGGCAAGTGAGTTGGGAACTGAGTGTGCTAGCCGTGGACCCACCAGGGCGTGGAAGTTGTGCGTGTTGCAGCGTGACTGGAAAATCGAGCGTGTCTGGCCGGTGGGACAAAGCAAGGACAGCGCAAGGTGTGCGTGCTTGGGTGGCGTGGCTTGGGCGGTTATTGGAAGTTGGGCGCCTCTTGGGCCCGTTTACACGCACGATTTTGCAAAGGGAAATCCTTCCCTATTTCAAATCTTCACGCCTATATATATAAAGTCCATTTCTCCCATCTTGCACTTTCATCTTTTCATACCAAATGCAGAAGTCACAAAGAGGAACCGGCTTCCAAGTATGTCCACAAGACTTTTGTTGTTTCCTTTCGCGAAGGTGTAAACCCTAAAAGTAGGCGCTTGCAATGATATTGCGCATGTGCTTTCTTGGCGTGCTTCTTGTAGAAAATATCAGATATATGCACCTAAGGGAAATACGCATATATGATTTGAACTCAGAAAGTGCTCCATAAATAATTTTGAACCCGAAGAAGGATACCGCACGCACTTGAGCCCGCATAAAATACTGTATATAATTTTGAACCCCAAGAAAATATCACAGTGCGTCAACCCGTAGAGAATACTCGTATATGAATTCCGAAGAAGAATACCGTATATGTGCTTCATATGACTTCGAACCCGTAGGAAATATTGCATATATGAATTTCATTCTCGAAAGAAATATCACAAGTGCGCTTTGAAACCGTAAAATGCTCCATATATAATTTGAACCCGAAGAATGATACTGCGTGTATATTTTTGAACCCGTAGAAAATGCTCCATATATAATTTTGAACCCAAGAATGATACCGCAGACGCATTTGAGCCCGTATAAAATACCGCGTATATGATTTTTGAACTCCTCAAGAAAAATATCATGCTGTCTCAGCTTTGGAGCCAAGAAAGAATACGCCTCTTTTTTTTGTTTGTTGTTGGGTGCGATTATGTGTCAGGAGATAATTTCCTTTCTTCGTATGCAGATATCTCGTTACTAAACTATTATGAAGAAATCCGATAAGATGTTACTCGAACAAAATTTCGCCTCATCGAAGGATGTTCATAGTTCCAAACCAAACACTTGATGATGAATTCTTCGTCCAAAACTTGTCTCGCTCGAAAACCACCTGTGTTTCGTACAATTTTGTTAACCTATGAGAAGATGAAAAGAAGACACGTTCGGTTAGGGCCCAGAATACCATACTATCATTTTCATAAAGGGGTATATTCCTCTTCCAACATTGATTTCGTGGATGTGTCAAAGCCCATTGCGTTTTTGATAGATGGGTTGAGTTCATGGTGAGTAAGGAGCACATAAACACTAACCCGACTCGAGCGCAGACATTGATGCCGTGGTGAGGCTCGGGGCCGGTATCAACGGTGAGGAGCAATGGGCTTGGTTGGAGATGTAATCGGGAGAGACTACATTATCGTGGTAACAAGGTAGGTTGGATGATATAGCGAGCAAACTTTGCGTGAAGGAGGGCGCTGGCGAACGTTGAAGCGAACGTCCGCCGGAGAACACCGATGCGTAGCTACTTCCGGAGAGAACGTTCATGCGAGCTACTCAGAGAGAATGTTGGAAATGACGCCTAGCAACTTTTAGAGCCTTGACGGCCACTATTTGAAGTCTGGAGGTCACCACGTTCACAAACTCAACATCCCTCAAGAGAACAAGAGGTTAGAGTCCCTGGGCCATCTATCGATCGTGCTTTCTAGGAGAGGTTGGGGTTTGGGAAACGACTTTCCGGCCGGGAAGCGCCCCGCTTCCCGATGCAAAGGGCACAGGGGTGCAAATATGTCTTGACGCTACGCCTGAGAAACATAGAATCTCACATAATCAGTATCATCATAGACTCAGTACGACTTTGTGGGCGAAGTTCCCATTTTAAGTGTCCCGATTTTGAGAAGGGTCTCGTGAAATCAGGAGAGCTTTTGACTTCCCTTGCTTTCGATTTTTGAGAAGTCTATCCCGATCTTCATGTGTGACGAAATTGGATTGCTTATCCCCTTCTACTCGGGCGTCCAAGAGCAACGCGAGCCTCTTCATCTATAAACGCATGTCCTATCAAGTATCTTTTATCTTTTCATCAAATCAACAAAGAAAGAAGGTCGGCTTCTTCCGCATCTTCCGCATCTTCCCCGATGGTGGAGTAGCGCCTCCGTGACGGCTGCCATGCTTGAAGAACCGCTGTGGCGGAAGCGGCCCTGCTCCGTGATCGTAAGTGTATCGTGTGTGGTAGATGACAAGGTTTTGATCACGGCGCTGGAGCCATGGCGCTTTCAAGGGCAAGGATGGTGGCCGAAGGGCGAAGATGTTAGCGCTGAAGGGATGCAAATCGTTAGCACAGAGTGTGGTACATCGGTCGGGGCGCGTGCGCATGTGTGCCTGGCATGTGCGTCCGTAAGCGTGTCCTGTAAGCACGTCTCGGTAAGCGCGTCTGCAAGCGCTGCCTCGTAAGCGCGTCTCGCAAGCGCGCCCGTAAGTGCGTCTGGGTAAGCGTGTCCGGGCAAGCGCTTTTTTCTTTATTCTTCTCGTTTCCTCTTTTGAAAAATGTCTAACTCAAGTTCATAGGAGGAATCTAATCTTGAGGATGATTCTAGGGCAGGTGTAACCACACGAAAACTTGCTTTGTGACCACCGCGACTTGGAGATGGGCGTTAGCCAATGTCGGCACAGATGTGGTTCAAACGGTGGATGATTCTCCCATGGTTGTCGCCGAGACATGGAAGAAGACCTCCTCGCGAGTCGTGAGGCCAGTGGTGCGCGCCATTTTTGATCCCCGTACTTGGTTCCTTATCCAAAGTCATGTGTCGGGTTGGCGCTTCACTGCCGCTTCTGGCTTAAGCATGAGGCGTTGTACACCGTAACTGGGAGAAGTACTGACATATGGCCACAACCAAGAAAACCACTAGTCGATTTGCGCTGTTAAGCGTGTGGAAGAGGCTTTATCTTCCATCGAGGATATGTGTGAGGTGGTCAGGTCACACCAAGCTTCTCAAGACGTTATTGCCGACTGGAGCACCATCACGACGTGTGTAGAAAAGGAGTTCAACACTTCGTGGTTTGTCAAGGCCTTGGCCGAGATCCAAAAGTTGAAAGATGCAAGAATCGGAAGCCTTTCCGCATTAGGAGATCGCACGACAAGAGGCGGAACTCGAAAGCTTTCCAAGATGTCGACTATGAAGAGAGCGCTTTGAAGATGCAAAGTTGACTTTCTCCAAGAAAAGCTGCACTTTGTTGATGATTTTCCTCGAACGCTTTCTCCGTTAAACTTTCATTTAGGTTTTTTTTTTTTTTTTTTTTTTTGAAAGACATATTGATATCCGGTTCAAAACTTGACTTTAATAGACAAATGTAGCTTTTAGGTATTGGATTATTTCTCGGATGAATGGTTTTGATGATATGACTCGATTATGTTTTGGGAAAGGAATATTGCTTTTATGAAAGTGTGTGCTAGCAGAACAGCACAAGAGTATGACTATTAAGAACCTAAAATGATCGTTTATCTTTCCTAATCTAAATTTACTCACTTGCAAACACGCCTCTTTTAAGTAAAAGGCGGCTTTGCCGGTAGCATCGCCGCTAGTCCCAATTGCTGTAGTTTTCGGGCCAGTCTCCGCTTTTCGGTGTAGTTTTACTTAACCGATAACCGTGTTGTCCGGCAACAGCTTGAGTTTGACCGAGTCGCAAGTCCCTAATCGCTGGTAGTATCTTTCAACGAGTCCCGCTTCGTGTGTAGTTTTACAACCGGTAATCAAGGCCCGCTTGAGTCGGATTGAGTCGCCTTCCCAACCATCTTGAAACTGGGTCGAAGAACGAGATCGATAGCCCGACATTGTAGCCGATAGATCAATCCTCCCACCGTGGTCGCCAATTGTTTATGGGTAAAAATCGCTTCGCCGATTTCTGTGAATTCCAGAGGTGAGTGAGAACCCGGTTCAAACCCTAAACAAATGTGCCGAACGTGAGCACTTTATAAATTCGAGATCAATCTCAGATAAGTCCTACTTAAACCAAGAAATGGCCGCTCTGCATTTGCTTCGGCACAAAGTGGAGGAGAAGGGGTTGATTTGGGGAGGGAAGCAAAGAAGAAGGTGTTGAGACCCGTAATAATTCTAGAGAGTAGCGCCTCCGACTTGATCGTAAAGTGAAAGCTTAGAAGCTTGCAAGAGATATAAACTTTTTGAGAGAGCTTGCAAAGTCGCCTTCTCCGAGAGTGTAAGTGTAGTATATTTCTCCCGACCGAGACTTTTTTTTGTCCGGTGGAAATAGGTAAGACCTATTTATACAAGTCGAGATTGAAACGTACTCGGCCTCATGAAAGAAGAGAGTAAATGGTGAAATAATGGGAGGAGGTGATAACCGCATGGTTTAATGGGCGAAAACGCTTTTTCACCATTATTTCCTCTTTTTATTTGACCGCTTTATTCCTTTTCACGCTTTCTTAATGTGAGCGTAGTGTACGCCGCATGTCGTGACCGGCCAAACCAAAATCCTAAAGAAGCATCCCCGCTTGTGTCGATGTCTCGAGTGTTGGTCGTGCATCTTGAGGGTGCAAGTGGCGCTCGCTAGTGGCGCGCGTGTGGCATGTGCAAATGGCATGTGAATGCCTTGGTGGTGGTCGTGACGGTTTGCAAGTTAGGTTACAAAGGCGGTGTGCTTGGCATGTGCTAATGCCTTGGGTGGTAGGTTGCACGCTTTGGTGTTAGGCTATCAAATAAGTGTGTGTTTGGCATGTGCTTTAATGCCTTGGTGGTAGGTTGCACCGCTTGCAAGTTAGGCTACCAGCGTGTGTGTTTGGCATGTGCGGAATGCCTTGGTGGTAGGTTGCACTGCTTGCGTTAGGCTACCAGCGGTGTGTTTGGCATGTGCCAATGGCATGTGCGAATGCCTTGGTGGTAGGTTGCACGGTTTTCTGTTAAGCTACCAGCGTGTGTGTTTGGCATGTGCCAATGGCATGTGCGAATGCCTTGTTGACCTAGCTGCAAGTCTTGGAACCTAGGGCGCTATGTTTGGGGCCAAAGGCATAGCGACTTAGAAATATGGCTTGCTGCGACGTGTTGGCATGTAACGTGCACGTGCGGCACGTTGGACCTAGTTGCAAGTCTTGCAACCTAGAGCGCTATGTTTGGCGGGCCAAAGGCATAGCGGCTTATAAATATGGCTTGTGGTGCACGTGTTGGCATGTGCCAATGGCACGTGTGGCTATATGTTGACCTAGTTGCAAGTCTTGCAAACCTAGGGTGATATGTTTGGGGCCAAAGGCATAGCGACTGAAATACGGCTTATGCACGTGTTGGCATGTGCCAATGGCACGTGCGGCCATGTTGACCTAGTTGCAAGTCTTGCAAACCTAGGGCGCTATGTTTGCATGCAGCCAAAGGTATGGCGGATCGGAAATACGGCTTGCAGACATGTTGGCATGTGCCAATGGCACGTATACATGTTGACCTAGTTGCAAGTCTTAACCTAGGGCGCTATGTTTGGCGTGGCCAAAGGCATAGCTTTGGAAGTATGGGCGTTGTTGCCATGGTGCGCAGTGGTGCGGCTTGGTTTGGCATGGTTGCCATGGTGCTAAAGATGTGGCTTGGTTTGGCATGGTTGCCATGGCGCTAAAGATGCTGCTTGGTTTGGCATGGTTGCCATGGTAAAGCAGAGTGCGGCTTGGTTTGGCATGGTTTCCATGGTGCGCAGAGCTGCGTTTGGTTTGGCATGGTTGCCATGGTGCGCAAGAGAGATATACAGCTTGGTTTGGCATGGTTGCCATGGTGCGCAGCAAGATGCGCTTGGTTTGGCATGGTTGCCATGGTGCGCAAAGATGCGCTTTGGTTTTGGAATTAGGTTCGTGTTGAAAACCCTAACTGGGTATTTTGAAAAAAATACCCCTATTAATTATTTACACCTGAGTTAAATGCTCTTAGTTAATGTGTTGCGGGTAACACTAGGTCATGGGGTTTTACGATTTTACCCCTTGTCTAAAATCCACCATCAACACCCGGTGAGCAATCGGTTTTGAATTCAAATACCGTTCCATGTACCTCCTTAATCGGTTCCGGTTCTAGTCTGGTACACCGGGTTATTTGTGCGTCCTTATTGTTGCATACGATAAGGACAATAAACCAAAACTTAGGGATCTATTATTTCTTGAGGATGCCATCAGGGACCTCCCTAAGGTTTGGATGTTTCTATTATCTAGTAACCATTGCTTTATTATGTTTCGAATATAATTAGACTAACAATGTTATATCCTGGTATGTACTTTATTTAGATACAAAATGATGAAGAGCGTGAAGAAAGACCTTATGGACTAGATCCTGAAACCCAATTTCAGGAACATATAAGGTTAAACAGGGAAGGTCAGTAAATTGATCTTTTATGCTTGGAATTGTATAGTTTTGTTTTGTTCACCACCATTGAATGAATCTTTAATTTGAACCACTAATAATTTAATCTCAATAAAATCATCTACTTGCATCATACTTTTTGGTGGTAGCATGTCTTATACAAACTATATATAGGTGGAAAAGTTCATTCACTGGATGGATGTTATAGTTTGATAATTGTTTGCCAAGTAAAACTGCAAAGTAAATCATCTTAGTTTTAGACTCGTGGCCTAAAGTGTAACCTATTGTTTATTAGGTGCAAGTGCAGGAAATAGATTATAGTATTATACTTTTTATTTCCTGGTTAGCTTTTCAACATGTCTCAGATTTTGAGAGCGGTACTTCTGATTCCTAGTGTCACAAGTGTTCTAGTATGTTGGGATGCTTTTGAGAAACCAATGTCAATGGGATATCATATATATGTTCCTAGTCGTTGTTTGATTTTAGAAACCAAAGATGATATAGCTCTTTAGGACCTATTTATTGTGTGGATTCAGCTTTCTTCCACATAATCACTTTTTATATAACCGATTACTTTTCTAATGTCTTATGCAATAGGTACCGGTCGTAATACTGTTCTTTTATCACATTCCACTTCTACTAAATGAAGAAGATTATCGTAGAGTTTGCAGGTTCCTAGAGAAAAGGTTGTTATCTTTCTCTTATATATGCGATAATTATGCTTAATTGCTTTTCTAAATCAAACACTACTTTTTGATTGATAACAGAGTGCTAACTTGGTGATATCTTCCGAGTTAAGAAAGATGTAAAGGGCAAGTGCGAATTAAATCCATCCATGCAAAGGGAGGAGTTTTCCGTGGAAGCCAAGGTATGATCTATTGTTGTCGTGTTGTATGTTATTTCGAATTTTTAAAATCTCCTTAAACTCAACTATCTTTCTAAATCATGATCATTAATTAGCTTACTAGACTTATGCTTGTGTTATAGATACCGGATTGTGCATTATCATTCTATGGTGGCAAATCAACCAAGTAAGTTTATTATGTTTTTTTTCCCTATTTGGTTTGTTTATCTATGTATCTAACAATTATAAAATTACAGGCCTTTTGCCAAAGTGTGGTGGGATGAAACCGTCCCCACGGTGGTTACACGTGCAGAGCCTCATATTCAAGCTATTATGCATCCCGATTAACACCGTGTTCTTTCTCAGTAAGAGCAAATGCCGACCGCAAGGATTTCCCCGATTACCTTAAGCTATGTGGACCTCGCAAAGGAGAAGTGAGTAATTATTGCTATTTGAAAATATATTATTGTGATCCTTCATATTTATTTGATCGCATGTTAACTTGGTTATATGCATGTTCAGAAATCAATACAATTATGATGCCAACGATATTTTCTTAATTACTTTCAATCTTTTTGTCGATTCATAGTCTACCGTATTGTAATGTTAATTTAACTACATCTTAAAACCTTTTTCCTATTATTGACTTCTCTTTATTCGCTTTGTGGTCTCTTACATGTTCAACTTGTTATGTTTATCTCTCGTTATGAACAAATATTGATTATCCGTATTGCGCTTATGAGTGTTTATCTCCTCGATATGCACAAATTCTTTTCCTCTTTCTTTTAGATATATTCAAGTTGGCAATGCAGTTGCCATCCCGGTCGCCAAAGACTTAGGTTTTTCTTTTGCTCTTGCTATTCGAGGAGTTTCTTTCGCTGAGCCGCTTTTCGTACTTCCTGATAATTTTTGGTCAACTATCGGACCTCTACACCAAATAAGAGGGGAAAGTCTTACGGAAAATGGGTCATTTGTCCAAAACTTTTTAAAACATGGTTCAAATGGACGAGTAAAAATTATTAAGGGTGAAATGGACACAAAAAAATGGGTAGGATGAAACTAGATTCATCCTGGCTTAAACTTAAAAAATAGCGAGGATGAAACTGGATGCATCCTGATATTGCCAATTATGATTTGTGGATGGAATAAATGGGTTAGCTAATTGGTTTGCTTGAATTGGTACATCTTTGACTGAAATTGCCAAATTGGTAGAAACTCCAAATTGAAGTTTAAATGAATGATCTGTATAGATTGAACTGAAATTTAAATGAATGTTCACTGAAGTTGCATATGTTAGTCCATTTTAGATAGTTATAGGAGATGTAATGAAGATGTGTAATACAAGGAAAACAAGTCTTTGACAATTGTGAACGTCGAATCCTCCTAGCTTAGTTGTTTGTTGATTATATTTGTAAACCTCATTTGTTTGTTTGACAGCTTGTGAACTTTGGTTCAAAGCTATACATGTTTGTGTGAGGTTTATTTGTTTTACAATTGTGAACTTCAAGATTTCTTTGATTTTTGGTTCAAAGCTATACATGTTTTTGCCACACAGTAATATGAGTAATGTTTAATATTTTGATTTTTGATCCAGCAAGACATCTTTGTAGTAATGGAAGGAAAACAAGTCTTTGTTCCACGTCAGAAGCCTTAGAATCACAGTGGCAACTCGATTTCGGGAGTTGATAGAAACATCAACTGAGCATAACAGAGTACCATGACTTTGATTTAATTGTCTTAGAATTTGGGTAGTATTGCTTCACCGCGTCGGGTTACAAGAAAAATGAGTGTTTCAAACCTAAGTCGTGTTTTATATGTAAGATTAGTTAAAGAAGTCTGAGGGTGAGGGTGAGGCTGAAGTAAAATCTTAGGACATGGAAGCATTAGTGAGTAGCAGCTAGATTATACACTTAGGCTTTTAGTTTCGTATTTTTTAGGTACCATTTCACTTTTCTTTTTGTGCGCTTTGATTGTAAAAACATTAGGTGTAAGTATGCATAGCAGGCGCAACAACACTTGCTATTCCACTATTGTCAAGTTTAGCATTTCATCGATGATATATGTATGAACATTAGTGATGATGCCAATATCAGGTAGAATACAAGAATTACTTTTTACCTAGGTGCAACTTAATTTTCCTATGGGATTTTCTGCAATTTCTATGTGTTAGATCTTAGTATGTGCATCTTACTATCATGGTGGTGCAGGACATCTTATAACCATTTTCAGGCTATCTTAAAATTTTGGTTCATCCTTACACATTTGTTATGTCAAATAAAAAAGTTATATTCTTTAATAGCACCCAGAAATTTGTGTTCCTGTAAACTCTCTGATTATGAGAAGACACTCATTTTTGCTTAACTGTGTTGCAGGTATCTGAAATTGAGAAAAAATCTGAAGTCATGTTGGATTGACGAGGTTTAATGCTGAAAAAAATCATTCTTGCAAATGCTTCTTTTGAAGTAAACTGAACAATAAATGTTGCATGCTATGGTTGGTGCTTTAATGATGGGGGGAGTTAGAAGGCTTGATCTCTAATCAGTAAAATCGCCTGAAGACTATGATTTTGGAGTGCTCGAGAAGGACAACTGTGATTCGGATACAACCCTTTGGTGGAATATGGTAGAATAGTAGGACATACATAAATACCAAACCCACTTCTCCACCTTCCTGGCTATTAAGGACAGAAAAATAAATTTGAATGTGAAGCTTTTTTTTTTTTTATTCTTTCGGATTCTTTCATTTTCTATAGCAAAGGACGATTTTTGTCCCTAAATAATAATCAAGTATTTCTCATAATCAAGAATCTGAGTGATTCCCATTTCTTCCTTTTGATTCATTTGTTTGTATTGGAATCTTACTATCTTAGTCTAGGTTTCATTTGGAGCTTACAAAGAATATTTAGTGATCTGATCTCATAACTCTTTTTTATTATGTTTCATTCCATAATTCCCCTTAGGGTGTTCTTCATTTCCAGTTTCTATATATATATATATATATATATCTTTTTTTTTGCAGGCCAATAAAATCCTAAATTTTGGTGATTTTGAGTACTCGACCGACAGGCGCATCATGCGTGTATTTTGATGTTTATCAGTCCGGGACAGAATGCAATGAAATTGTGGGTCTTTTTAGGACTGTGTATATTCATGGTATGTTCTTACGGTTAAGTATTACAAGTTTTGAAACGGAACAATAGGAAGCAATGCGCAATCTTCGGTTTAGGAGGCAGGTGCATCGCACGTGCGGTTTCACTAGTTAAAAATAAGAAAAAGAATTTGAAAATGGGTAGGATGAAACTGGTTACATCCTGGCTATTTTTATATTTTTGTCAATTAAAACAATATCAAAATCTAAATGTCTTTTTCACTCAGAAATTATTAATTTTGGTCTTTTTAACCAATTTTGTGAAAGTCTTAAACATGTCCATTACACTTAAGAGGAACAATTATTTCCCTTAAAAACATCGTGCATTGCACACACCATAAAATCATTTCACATGAAATGTTATCTTCAAGAAAGGACTTAATTTTTTCAAGAACCATTCTATAACCATTTTTATGATACTATCCACAATTTGTGCGATATTTTCAAGAACCAATCTATAACAGGACTTAAATTTTCCGCAAGAAAGGTTTCAGTGGCACGGTAGGAAAACCTAGATCATCTATGAAAATAATAGTTTTTGTTACAACTGTCGCATAACGTCATTTTCTATTGGGGACCTTGGGGTTACTCTCATTGAAAACCAATCTCATCCAATTCGATCAAATTTGATAATTGTTTCATATATTATTCGATAACCAAATGTTGACTATTCATTATTAAACTCCATTGATTTTTTCGCCTTTGCCTGCTTCAAATTAAAACAAGACTGGAAAACTAATATGTTGAATTAGAGCTCAGAGGTTATAACAGTCGACATCTAGTTCACACTAATATTTTCCTTACGCTTACACTTCCGAAATTCTTTAGGCAGTTGCTGACTCCTCGTCACTGGTCCGCGGTAGTAGCGCTGACCGGAGAATATTATTTTTTCTTTACTGGCTAAAATCATCTAGAAGTTTCATAATCTATCAAGATGTTAATGGTTGGAAATAAAGGCTGCTAACTTGGAACCATGCGGCATACGTGTCCTATGAATTCAAACGGTTGAATTTGTCTCGTCTTATATATTTCGATATCATTCCATATCATATCATGTCATTTCGATCTCAATTAACGCTCTAAGAATTCATAGATTCCGTACGACCGAACCATGCTATTGATCGACAGACTTGGCATGGTGGTGGTGCTGGTTATGTTATTGCTATCTATAGTTCCTTCATCATCAGAAGAAGAAACACATATCTATCGCAGTGATAATATTCAGGGTTTCGTCTACAATGGTTTCAAAGATGCATCTTCTGATTTCAGTTTCGGTAATAGCGTAGCAGACATCACATCCACTGGACTGTTGAGGTTAACCAACGACAACGGTACAGATCAAATAGGTTATGTTTTATATTCTTTTCAATGCGATTCAAGAATATCAAACAAAATTCATCCACGGAAGGAACTCGAGCAGGTGATGGTGTTTTTTCCTTCTCTACTTCATTCATCTTTTTCTATAATACCTGATTCTCCAGGTTCACGCGGTCAAGGGATGGTTTTTATTATTGGACCTCAAAAAGAGTTCCTAGGAGCAAAAGCTAGCGATCTGCCAGGCCTTTTTGGTGCAAAAAACATTGCACAACCTACACACTTTGTCCTCGCTATAGAAATAGATACCATCCATAATAGAGATTATGATAGCATACTGGGAGACCACGTAGGAATCGATTTAAATAATTTTACATCTGTAATATCCCAAACCATCTGGGTACTACAGATAATAATGGCGGGTTTCACAACCTTAGCCTTGTAAGTGGTGATCCTATTCAGGTTTGGATAGAATATGATGGGATAGTAAGAAGCTTAACGTAACCTTAGCTCCACTTACCAAAAGCCTAAACCTGATACTCCACTATTTTCTTACAACCATGATCTTCAGATTTTTTATCAGATTCCATGTATGTTGGCTTCTCAGCAGCTACAAGTTTTGCAAAAATATCTCATTACATATTGGGATGGAGTTTTATGATTAATAATGGAACAGCCCTACCAATTAATCTTTCCCAACTTCCTGAGCTTCCAACGAAACAACAAAACAACAAAAGAGCAAAGTTCCTTGGAGTTGACCTGCCAATAATTATCCCAATTCTTGTATTAACGTTTACCGTAGGCATGTTGATCTTATGCGTCATAAGAAAAATCTGGAATTGTAAGCTCGCAGATGCTGTTGAAGATTGGGAACTAAATTATGAAAGGTTGAGAGTCTCATACAAAGATCTATACATTGCAACAAATGGATTCAAGGAGAAAGAACTTGGGATTGGCGGCTTCGGCAAAGTTTACTGGCGTATTACTGACTTCAAAAGTCGAAGTTGCTGTCAAAAGGATCTCCTATAATTGAAACAAGGTGTACGGGAATTTGTTTCCGAGATCATTAGCATTGGTCACCTTCGGCATAGAAACTTGGCGCACCTCTTGGGCTATTGTAGAAGGAACGGAGAACTGCTACTGGGTACGATTACATGGCTAATGGAAGTCTTGACAAGTTAATTTTCCCTGCAACATACATTCTGGCTCAGCACCACCTATTCTCGATTGGAACCACAGATTTCAAATCATTAAAGGCGTAGCTTGTGGGATTAGTTTATCTACACGAAGAATGGGAACAAGTCGTGATTCACAGAGACATCAAGGCTAGTAATGTTTTATTAGATGGTGAGATGAACGCAAGATTAGTGATTTCGGTCTCGCAAGATTGTATGATCGTGGAACCAATCCCGAGATGACGACCAATGTTGCCGGCACTCTGGGTTATATGGCACCAGAACTGATCAGAACAGGAAAGCAACAACAACCTCTGATGTCTTGCATTTGGTGCATTATTACTTGAAGTTGCTTGTAAGAGACCTATAGAGTTACATAAATCCGAAAGTGAAGAGGGGTGAAATTTCTTTCCGATTGGGTCTTAAATTGTTGGAGAAGAGGTGAAATATTGCAGACAAGTGATCCAAATTTAGGAACGAATATATAAAAGAAGAAATGGAATTAGGTATTGAAGTTAGCTCGTTATGCTGCATAATGATCCAAAGGCTAGACCAAGCATGAGACAGGTAATACAATATTTAGAAAGAGCCCTGCCTCTGCCTCTCTATTTGACTTATGGGCGCTTGATTGTAAGTCGACAATGACGAATAGTTCTGGACAGCAATCAAGCCGCATAGAAAGTATGTCTCTACTGATGAGTAATATATCATCACTCACAGACTTGATCCTTTCTGGTCCGCGAGTCGTGCATACTTATGATAAGTCGAGTATCAACACTAGGGCAAAAATCTTAAATTAACGCATCTTGCATGTAATTGTCCAAGGGTACTAATGAAATTTACTAGTTCGAGTTGAATAGTTTAACCTCCGGTTCTAAAGAACATCCATAAAACATTCATATTTGTTCCAAGTAATGTGCACATAGTTATGCACTTGTTGTTCTGAATTTGTACATAACTATATACTTGTAGATGTTAATGTGTACATAGTCGTACACATATTCATTATTAATGCGCATATGTTTATACACCCGCCGATTATTAATGGTACAAAAATGTATTATATATCCCTACGCGCTTTGACGTCATTTTTTGTTTGCTTTTGGTTTTATGTATTTAATCAGGGACTCATAAGCTAACTTGCACATAGTTATACCCATGTTGATTTAATGTACATAATTGTACACCTGTTAATTCTTAATGTGTACATAATTGTACACCTGTTAATTCTTAATGTGTACATAATTGTACACCCATTAATTGTTAATGTGTACATAGGTGTACACATGCTGGATATTTACATGATATTATACATGTTTATATCACGTACATAATTGTACACATTAACAATTTTTTATGTTCTTGCTTCTTTTAGCCCTTTTAGAGATATATATCTATGTTCATTATATTTTGATTTTGTATACTTGGTCATTTGTTTCACACACTGAATTCATTTTCTAATTCTAATTCCAACTAATGCATTGATACTGATTTAGGCTTCCTCAAAAATCACCCTTCTTGCCAGTTGTTTATTGATAAGCATGTAAATGCTACATTTTATATCCATATTTATATTAGCTAGGATACAATATTTTAGTTACTAATATTATTTTAGTGTTTTTGTAGAAAGTACAAGTGAAATCGATCGTCCAACGAATAAACAACAAAATGTGAGACTTAATGGCGATCGGCCAGATTTCACATCTTGTGGCATATTACTACGAACAACAAAGGCCATTGGAGGTGCTTCTTCAGTCCTTCGTTGAGTATAAAGGTGAACCTCTTCCTCTTGTGAAATTCTTGAGTACATAGAGTAAAGAGATGGCAATGGCTCGATGGATAAAATATTGGGTTATTTAACGTTTGGTACCCAGCAAATGTCCAACACCTAGCTTTGGTACCCAATATTTGAAATATTAAGGGTTGATACCTTGACTAGACGTTGACCGGTAAGTTCTTGGATTGACCTAATTAGTTTTGACCTTCTATTTTATCATTCTTTTATTAATAGCCTAAATTGAACTTTTACATATTTGCCCCGAGTAAGAAAGAACAAGGAATGATATATACAAAGATTGAAAGGGACTTAAATGCGTAAAGAGATCAATCTTTTAGGTTCTCCTGTGAGCAACAAGAGTCTGACGACATCTCCATCCACCACTACAAATCTCTCGGTTCAAATTCTATTTTTTCTTAAGAAGAAGAAAAAACCTTAAAAACTATATTCTTGGCATCACTATTACTCGTATGGATTTTTGAGGTAAGGCTGCCTTCTAACACCATCACCCACCACCGCCTGCCCACTACCACCAGGGTAAACAATCTCTATTCTTTCCTCGGGTTCTTTTCTGGACAATCATGGTTGAAATAATCTACTAACAAAGTAATTGCTTTTCTCGGGTTTGTTTCAGATTTTTATTTGATGTTGTATTTTTTTAGGGTTTTATGGAGATTATTAATCTGATTAAACATGGTTGAAATAATCGTATTTCACGATTTGAGAATTTTGGGGCAGATGGATTTAGGGTTGGGATTGATTATGGTGGGATATAATTGTTTTAGTATTAAAATTATACTTATTAAAAGAAAATAATAAAGAATCAAGTCAAAGCATGGTGCTTGACGGTCAACATCTAGTCAAGGTACCAACCCTTAATATTTCAAATATTGGGTACCAAAGCTAGGTGCTGGTCATTTGCTGGGTACCAAACGTTAAATAACCCTAAAATATTGGAGTGTGCATTAGCATAATAAGATTCAAGACCCATTAGAAATTCACGCACCTGATCAAGTTCACGTCTTGTACGAAGGGTTTTATTCAAATCACATTTGCAACCTAACAAGAACAAGATGACAAAGCATCAAAGTCATTGATATCATCCCAATAATTTCCTTTAAACGTCCATAATAAGCCATAATTGACTCACCAGATTTTTGTTTGCAAGCAAAGAACATCAGATTTTAATTGAAAATTTTTAATACTGCTTCAAATGTAAAAATGTGAACGGATATCTTCCCACAATTCATACGACGTATCATGATAAGAAATAGTAGATCTAATATCTGGATCAATATATATTAAAATCCAAGCCACAATGATATAGTTAACTCCATTCACCAATCCTCAAGATCATTAGAATCAAATTGTAGGTTTAAGTATTTTACCATTGATGAAATCGAAGTTTTCGCTTTGCCCCCACCGAAAACCCTAATCGCTTTAGCCCATTCTTCGTAGTTGATCCATTAAGAACAACGTGCGTGATGATCGCTCGGATTATCATTCAAGCTAGAGCATACAAAGGATTGGAAGTACATGAAGAGGTTGGTTGTGGAATCTCATCATCCAAACGAGGTGTTCCCATTGTTATAAAAAAGATTTGAATCTAAAAATTTCTCGCTCTAAAGATACTAAGGGGTAGTTTCTATGAATGGAATTCTCAAATATTCTCATTGCTTTGTTAGAGAAGAAGGCAAGGCCTTATATACAAAGTTTACAAGAGATGTCGACATACATTGTAAAGAAGGATGTCGACATTCATCCTAAGGTAAGTAAGAAAATATTGCAAAGTAAATACAAATATCTTACAAATATCCCAATATTGAAACTTCAGTGAAAACAAAAGTGCTTTCTTAAATTTTTGATTCTTCAATTTTCATAAATGGTACATCGTTTTTCTTTGAAAATCTACCACACTATAGTTTATAATCATTTTATTTTATATGGGTTGAAAGGAATTTGGATAAAGTTGATCAAAATCGAAGAATTTTTAGTTTCAAAAATACCCAGAAAAACGGGTCACGCGCTATTGATTTGGGCGGAGAAGAAAGCCTCCATGGGTAATTTTGTAACACATATAATTGTTATAAATTCCGTTACCACGACCGTTACTAATTTATCAGGCTCCTATAAAACCGTGGTCAAATAGTTTATAATGAATATATATCTTTTGCAAGTTTTTTTGTTCTTCTTGGGCGACCCTAACTGCTACAACACTAATCTAGTCATAAAAAGTAGGCCAAATAGAAATACAGTATAACTTCTTTAAAGTAATACTCGATAATATAATATTCTTTTTAAAATAATAAAATTTTCTGGTCCCGACTTATCCCTTAGTGCTAAAATAATAAATTCGTTAAAATCATAAAATAATACATTTCAAGTTTCCTTAAGAATTAATAGTCCTATATAATATATAAAATAATAATGTCATCAGAAAAATAAAAATATATTTCATAGATGTAAAATTTTCCAAATATGATTCAATATTGGTTTGATTTTCAAAAATTCAAATCAAGTTGTATTTCATCCCTAATAGTTCGTGGTGCAATCACAAGATCCTAGAGCCACATTGTTGTGTTACGAGAAGAAGTGTTGAAGCTAATGTGATTGATACTTGGAGTGGTTGTATTCTTATTGCACTAGTCGTTAATATAATATCTCTAAGAAATTACCTCCATATTATATTTACGAACTACAATTATTATTCAACCTCCAAGCTAGTAATTATCTTATATAATAATAATATATTATTTAAATATAAAATAATAATTTATTATATTATCGATAATATAATATCTCTTTAAAATAATAAATTTTCATTCTCTGCTCAATTATTTTATGTAGGCTATTATATCGATTAATCGTACTGGAGCTATTCTCGGAG
>JAJJWW010002373.1:0-11464 GCA_023531295.1 Papaver armeniacum | reverse complement strand
CGAACATAACAAACTAAAATAAATCATGATCTCTTAGAGCATCTCTGATCGCTGTCGTAGGCGTCAAAAATAAATTACACTTTCTTACTACTCAAAATATATAATGAAGCAAGGGTAAGAAAGGATCGTTCCCACAGAGAGGTCTTGGTTGCCAAATGGTTTCGGTTCCTTATGAATAACACCGGGGGTCTTGTGATTTTAATATAATAAACTAAATAAAAGCAAACAATAAAGGTAAACACGCAAATCAAGGATGAGAAAGTATTGGTCATGGATTTCGTCTTCAATCACAAACATGTTTTCAACACAATAATTAGAATTGATATTTTAATCTCAATTTTTATCAAAGGCCCTAGAATACCTTGATCGCAAGAATATCCCGCTAATCTCCTTTTGTCATCAACAAACACATTAAAAGATACGAATATGAATTCTATCTAAAGGAACAACCTAACGTGTAAAAGCACTAATCAAGTTTAATTCCCTAGATGCGTTAAGTACTATGAAATCAGGCCAATCAAAGCAATCGACGTGTAAAAGCACTAATCCGATTTAACAAAGGTTATGGTTCACATAAGATCATAAGAATATATCACTACAAACTATAATCTTATTTATGCTACTTGCAATCAGGAATTATCACTTTTTCGTATAACAACCCTAATCTAGCAATAAAGATGAAAGCAAACTCAATCGATTCGCGACTCGACTAAACACGCATTCAAATCATGTAACAATATTAATAATGAATCATAAACGATAATATGAGAGAAAACTAATTTATTGCACAAAAAACTCATGTTTGGAAATCCAACTAATCCATAACCAAAAGAAAACTCTAGCTCATATTCATGGAGTTCATAACAAGAAGAAAGAGAAAAGACTTCATGGTTTCTAAACCCTAGAAAACAAAGTAGAGGCAAAAAGATAGATAAAAGATAATCCCCCATTAGGTAAAAGTCTTCTCTTTTTATATGTTTCTCTATTTCCATAAAGGATACTCCTTCCAATATTAGGTCTTCTCAACACCCATCTCCAAGTGGTCCACCAAGCCCATGTGTGAGAAAAAACCCATGTAAAATTATGTCCAAAATTCGTCGCCGGAAAACTGGGATTATGGCCGGAAATTGGCCGGAGTCCAGCACCGGAAAGTATCTCAGGTGACCGGCAAAGTCCGCCCGGTCACCAGTCAACGATCCAACTCGGCCGGGTCAAGTCGGTTAAGCACCGAGTCAGAGTATGAGTCAGTCACTGACTCAGCTGATTGAGTGAGTTGGTATTGGCCAAGGCCATTGCACTGGCCTAAGCTCTGTGATGCACCATCCTTGTGGTTCACAAATTCCTATCCAGCCATGATGGCTGCTCAGCACCATTTCCAGCTCATTTTGATCCATTCTCCATCTCAGTTCATTCCATGCACATTTCATTCATATACACAGTCCTAATCATTCATCTAGTGCGGTTCGAGCATTCTCACAAAATCAAACCTCCATTGGTCAGAATCTCCACTTTCAACAGATCTTCATATTCCTCATGAGACCACCGAACCAATCTTCTCTGCCTTTCCTGACTTTCACCACCAGTTCAGCTCAATACCTCACACTGAACCTGGTAACCGATCGAAGAACCATGGCAAACAACATCAACTCTGTAATTCTTCACCAGCTCAAGCCACGTACCACACGTTAATCAGTTCATATCACCAGCACTGCCATTGCAGGTCAGCTCTAGCTCTGTCCATCACTGCCACCATAACTACTC
Organism: Papaver armeniacum; assembly: GCA_023531295.1. Taxonomy (NCBI): domain Eukaryota; kingdom Viridiplantae; phylum Streptophyta; class Magnoliopsida; order Ranunculales; family Papaveraceae; genus Papaver; species Papaver armeniacum. The sequence goes on along the minus strand of JAJJWW010002373.1, from coordinate 9,703 downwards.
CATCCAGCTTCCATGCCATCTCCCATCGACCCAATCCTGGCAACAACAATATCATTCCCTGCAACTCGTTCTTATTGCCTCAAAACCACAACTGCCAGTACCAGCTTGCACCCATTGGCAGCCTCACTGTAATTTCATCTCATTACCACCATCACCACCAGACACATCGCCAGTTCACAATTTATCCAAAGTTAAACCATCTCTGTCCGAAACTCAGATCTCTGTTACATTAAAGCCCATTCACATAACCTCCACTCTTCTCTTCCATTAGTACCAGTTATCAGTGGCAAGCCACCAATCCTTTCATCATTAGCTCCAGATGCTCCACCTTCCATTCCGGCAATTCTGCCATTAAATTGCAGCCGCAACACCACCACTCATGCAATGCCATTCGCCTGCAACTTAATTGCTCATCTCTTCCTGCAGTCCTTGCATCACAACAGCTACTGGAACTTAACCACCTGAACTGCATCCACCAATTCACAGCTTCAACTCCAGATGCTGCCAAACAGCACACAACCAGCGCAGCTCGAACCCCATCACCTGCAATGTACTGAAACCAACAGCACAGCGAGTTCCAATGTCACTGCCAAATCATAAGTCCTTCCCTGATCTCCATCGTCTCACAATTCCTCGTCCTCAGCCTGTTATTGCTCCTGAGTTTCCACCATTGAACAACTGCACCTCTTACTAGAACCCACAAGACCATTTCTACTGCAATTACCACCTGCAACTTCTATACATCTCAGAATTCTCAGACCCTGCTCAACTCAACACTAGTTCATAGGCAAACTCCTAGCATCAGTAGCATGTTACCAGACAAGCCATCCCTTCTCCCAGCAACCACCAGGTCCACCACTGTTTCACCTGTGAAATCTTGTTTTTTACCAGCACCAGGCACAAACCCATAATACCCATCTGAGATTCATCACCATCATCTTCTGCTCCAACATCAGCTGCTTCTTCACCTGAGTCCATCTGACTAGCTGCAACAAACCCCAATTCCAATATCAACAACCCATTATATCTTCACCACCAGCACTTTCTCATCCACCATTTACCACCAGAGACTCGATCTTGAGACAAACCCATTTCTTAATTCAACACAGACCCAGCATTTCATCATTCCTCAACTCCAATTCGAACCCTGTATCATCTCATGTAACACCAGCAGCACCATCATTCATCTGAGATCAATTTCAACCTAAACATCATCAGTTCTTCATACCCTTTTCCTGTAATTCATGGTTTAACATAAATAGCTTCATTTCACCATCATTCTTCGCCTAATTCAATACCCATGTTCTTTAAACCATCACAACCTCGAGATTCAACCGCAGAGACAATCCCCAGATCCATTTCTTCTTATGGATTCAACAGCAGCACCAAATCGCCTTCTTCCATTTCATTCTCGATCTGATTCATCCATAGAATCCTCAATTTCATCCTCTCTTGTTTTTCTTTGTTTGGTGTTATAGCGACAGCTCGTTCTTGTTTTGATTTGAGGGGAGCAAATTGAAGACGAGATACTTCACGATTCTAGGGTGGGTTTTAAAGTCGGGACAGATTTGCACCTTTGAGATAAGAACAATCCCACTGGATGCCCCGAATAACTTCTTGGGTGCTTTTAACAATTCTTTATAAACACAAAAGGGTTATCCCTTAACCTTGGCCAGCTCCCAATATCACTCGCCTATGAAATAACCTTTTCGCCCTTTTAACTCGATTTGGATAGTTCTTCTTCTTTTCCTCCGTGCGACTCCAGAGTACCTAATAACTCAAAAACATGTGTAAAGTACATAATTCACAAGAAAAAATAGCAAAGAAAGCGTAACTACTAGATAGTAAATTAGGTGTTTTAGACACCTATTAGATTCCCCCACACTTAGACTTTGCTAGTCCTCGAGCAAATCAACAAAACAATTTTAAAAGATACATACAACTCCGTGTCGTCGAGGCTACGGTTACTTTTAGCATAAATAACAAGCCTTTAAACCCCTAGGTGTCCCTAGTGGACGAGTTATAGTCTCGTGAGGGTTTACTAGAGATATACCCACAAAACCTATTTTTCCGACTTAATAGTTCTCCGAAATGATAGTATCCAAGCGCTAAGAAGACATAGAGATTCTGCACACTAGTCATAAGAATTTAGACACATAAATGAACACAATCTCATTCTTAAAAGTTGAGAGAGAAATAACCATCCCTTCTCGAAAGAAATTCGGGTTCGGAGTGATCAAAAGTCTCGACTCTGCCTCACAAGAAAGGGTTTTATGAAATTGCTCCCATTAATAAACAGCTTTTTAGGGGTCACACATGTGTCCAGGTAGAAATGAAGAGAGAATCCTGCGACACGTTGAATGGTAGGAAGGAAAAAACCCTCCGAATTGTTTTGAAAACCCACATCTTTATTCATTTTTGAAAACCCATTTTTCTGACGATCTCTACGAAAGGAAATCAACCACTTAACGAAGGTGGGAATATGCTTACTTACCTCGTTATCCGTTCGGCGTGCAGCTAGCACCACTCTCACAGCATCCATAGAAACGTCTTCGGTCTTCTATCGGTGTCTTCATCTTCGTCTTCGGTCTTCAACTCTTGATGATAAAATCTTGAACTTCGTAGAATCTGGACAATGTGATTCTTTCCGCTAAATCCTCGTTGCTTGAAACTTCATTATAGATATTCCTTCTTTTCATTGGCTTTATTGAAAGAACAAAACTAAAAACGAACTATACAAACCCAAAATATGATACAACAAATTTTTCTTGTCTTTTTTTTTCTTCAATATATATATATATTTTTTCTTTTTTCTTTTCTATTTTTTTTTTCCTTTTTTTTTTAAGACAAGAGAAAGTAAAATACAAAATAAAAAAAAAATTAAGTACAAAGGCCATGGTGTAAGTACTTTACCGCTTGATTCTTCACAACTTATATGTCTTGATATCATAAACTTCTCGAACTCTCATCCTTGATAATTTTCACTCTTGTACAATAGTCTTCAACTTATAAATATTCTGCTCCTTGTTTTGTTGCTTTACTTGAATCAAATCAAGCAACAATTTTGTACCGTTTCTTGTAAACCTCGAACGTGTTCAACTTTCCTTCAAATTTGTGATGCTCCTCTTGTTGATGATGATGGTGTTTTATGGATCTGTTGGTCTAAAGAGAGATAAGGTGGATGGTGCTAACTGCGAACAAGATTACAAGTGGTATGTAAGTTAGCAATTCGATGTCACCATCATGATTGATCAAAATAGCACTCAAGAGATCAAAATAGTGCTTCTATTAGTGGGAGGTTGGGCAGCTCACCATTCTGCCCGGAATTTACGTACGGTGACACACACTCTAAAAGCACAAATTTAGACAGGTACAAAGAATTGAAGGTTGGTGCCTCACATTATGTAACATGGGTAATCTCCACTATAGGGGATCACTACTCTAATAACGAATTCAGTCTGCACCTTATTTGCCACTGGCATGGTTAAATCCAACTTTAACTCTCATACAATTAAGAAACCCGATCATGTTCTCTGTCATCTCTAAGTTCAGTCACTCTTATGAGATTCTCGATGTAATCTTAGCGACATGTATACTATGTGACTCTAAACTAACTACAAGTTGGAGTTTTTTATTCAAATATATACAAAAAAATTGAAAGTTTTTAGCCTTTTATTCAAAAAGGCTAAAAACTCTATATGCAAAAGACTCCCCCACACTTAAACTTCACATTGTCCTCAATGTGTAAAACCGAAAATTCTGAATTCTGACGTAACAGCAGATAAAACGCAAAAACTGTACAAATTGGTAAGGAATTTGGAAAAACTCCATTTCACAAAAGTTGTTCATCTACGTGTTTTCTATAAAGTGTCAAAAGGGCACAGTGTTTCGATAAACGGTCTGACAGTTATAGTCTCTGGACTGAACTACGTGCAGTCTGAATTTTCCTGACGAAAAGGTATTCGTCATAATTCTCTTCTAAGATAGATTCCGGACTCAATGAAATTAAACATGGGGATGCAAATATGATATGAAAACTATAAAAATAAATAAATAAAAGGGTTTAAGATACAAAACCTATGGGTTGCCTCCCATTTAGCGCTTGGTTTAAAGTCGTCAGCCCGACTCTTTTGTTATCGTCCATATACCAACAATCTGAAAAGTTGGGGATCCTTCCATGTAACCTGTTTTGAAAATACTAGCTTCACACAAATATTAGTAATATAAAACAGAAATGAAGCTATTAACCGATAAAAGTTTCCCCCACACTTATTCTTGTCCACACTTGGAAGTGTATAAAGAATATACAATCTGAAGTGTATAAGTCATTCAACAATACTCCCGAAGCACATACATTCAAACCAATAAGAGGTAAAGGAGAAGAAACAATATGCAACGGGTTAGACAAACCTATCACAATCTCTTGTATCACGGAATCCTCTTCATCCTTGAAAAACTCAAGTGAAGTATTCACCTCTTGTATATCATGGTCCTCCATCAAACCTTGCAACCATTCTTCGTCCGTTTCTGCCTTAACCAAAGTCTCAACATAAACATCATCATTATAATCACTTGCAAGCTCAATTGGGTCTTCCATAATATTGGTCATACCGGTCACATTCGCAACATACTCCTCTTCATTAGACTCAAACCTTGTTGCAAGAAAGTTTGGTAACACACTAGTTTCATCATACTCATGTACCTTTTGAATAGGTGTTTGATCATTATAAAGATCAAGAGTTGAGTCAACTACACTAATGTCATCAAATATTTCCAAAGGTTGGTCCTTTTCAACACAATCAACTTTACCGCAAAAAGACTCCATTGTACACTCCTCGGGGTTGTCACCATAAATTGGTTCAAGCGATGTATGTTCATAATAATCATCATCACTATCATAGTCATCATAAGATTGGCTACCACTTCCCAAAGATTGGTCTTTAGCAGAATTTTGCATGTCCTATTTGTATTCTTCAATGCCTTGTCTTAAAGTGGAAACACCTTTTTGAAGCTCTTGGAGTGATCCATCCAAATTTTGAAAATAGTGTTCCATTTGTTGATAAATCTCATTCGACAAAGAAAAAGTAGAATTACTTACTTCAGTATTGCTAGGCCAATTATATTCCCTTTGAATGGGTGGATGATCATAACTACGATCAGAAATTGGGCCAAACATACTATGAGCACATTCGGTCGATGAAATTGGTTCCATGCTTGGTTATCTACGAATTGACTCCATGCTGTCCATAAATTGTTGCATTTCATCTACCAAATTAGAGGAAATATGAATAGGAATACAACTAGTCTCCCCTCCTTGTGGTTGCTCACTTACAAACCCACCGTAAGAAGGTTGGAATGTATGAGAACAACTAAAAGGGTACGTGGAATATTGACCATAACCAAAGGATTGGTTTTGATTGTATTCCCCATAAGGGTGATAGTTTTCATGTTGTTGAGGTTGAAAGCCGTATTGATTGCTCCAATATGCTCCGTCCATAGAAATTGGTACCTGAAACGAAATTCTCAAAACTCGAATAAGAACCAAGAAATAAGAAAAAGTAAAACAAAACTAAATACAAAAATAAGAAACCAAAAACAATTAACAACCGCCGCCTCCCAAGAATCTATTTTAAAATTTGATCGGCTGCAGTAGGCGTCAAAATAAATTACACTTTCTTACTACTCAAAATATATAATGAAGCAAGGGAAAGAAAGGATCGTTCCCCTGAGAGAGGTCTTGGTTGTCAAATGGTTTCGGTTCCCTATGAATAACACCGATGGTCTTGTGATTTTAATATAATAAACTAAATAAAAGCAAACAATAAAGGTAAACACGCAAATCAAGGATGAGAAAGCATTGGTCATGGATTTCGTCTTCAATCACAAACATGTTTTCAACACAATAATTAGAATTGATATTTTAATCTCAACTTTTATCAAAGGCCCTAGAATACCTTGATCGCAAGAATATCCCGCTAATCTCCTTTTGTCATCAACAAACACATTAAAAGATGCGAATATGAATTCTATCTAAAGGAACAACCTAACGTGTAAAAGCACTAATCAAGTTTAATTCCCTAGATGCGTTAAGTACTATGAAATCAGGCCAATCAAAGCAATCGAACGTGTAAAAGCACTAATCCGATTTAACAAAGGTTATGGTTCACATAAGATCATAAGAATATATCACTACAAACTATAATCTTATTTATGCTACTTGCAATCAGGAATTATCACTTTTTCGTATAACAACCCTAATCTAGCAATAAAGATGAAAGCAAACTAAATCGATTCGCGACTCGACTAAACACGCATTCAAATCATGTAACAATTTTAATAATGAATCATAAACGATAATATGATAGAAAACTAATTTATTGCACAAAAAACTCATGTTTGGAAATCCAACTAATCCATAACCAAAAGAAAACTCTAGCTCATATTCATGGAGTTCATAACAAGAAGAAAGAGAAAAGACTTCATGGTTTCTAAACCCTAGAAAACAAAGTAGAGGCAAAAAGATAGATAAAAGATAATCCCCCATTAGGTAAAAGTCTTCTCTTTTTATATGTTTCTCTATTTCCATAAAGGATACTCCTTCCAATATTAGGTCTTCTCAACACCCATCTCCAAGTGGTCCACCAAGCCCATGTGAGAAAAAAACCCATGTAAAATTATGTCCAAAATTCGTCGCCGGAAAATCGGGATTATGGCTTGAATTACGGAGTCCGGACCGAAAGTATCTCGGTGACCAAGCAAAGTCCGCCTGGCCACCAACCAACGATCCAACTCGGCTAGGGTCAACCTTAAGCACCGAGTCGAGTATGAGTCGGTCACTACTCACCCTGATTGAGTGAGTTGGTATTTGCCAAGGCCATTGACCGCCTAAGCTCGTGATGCACCATCCTTGTGGTTCACAAATTCCTATCCGACCATATGGTTTGCACAAAGACCATTTCCACTCATTTTGATCCATTCTCCATCTCAGTTCATTCCATGCACATTTCATTCATATACACAGTCCTAATCATTCATCTAGTGCAGTTCAGGCATTCTCACAGCTCAAACCTCCATTGGCTGTAACTTCCACTTTCAGCTGCATCTTCATATTCCTCACAGACCACCAGAACCAATCTTCTCTGCCTTTCCTGACTTTCACCACCAGTTCAGCTCAATACCTCACACTGAACCTGGTAACCCATCGAAGAACCATGGCAAACAACATCAACTCTGTAATTCTTCACCAGCTCAAGCCACGTACCACACGTTAATCAGTTCATATCACCAGCACTGCCATTGCAGGTCAGCTCTAGCTCTGTCCATCACTGCCACCATAACTACTCCATCCAGCTTCCATGCCATCTCCCATCGACCCAATCCTGGCAACAACAATATCATTCCCTGCAACTCGTTCTTATTGCCTCAAAACCACAACTGCCAGTACCAGCTTGCACCCATTGGCAGCCTCACTGTAATTTCATCTCATCACCACCATCACCACCAGACACATCGCCAGTTCACAATTTATCCAAAGTTAAACCATCTCTGTCCGAAACTCATATCTCTGTTACATTAAAGCCCATTCAATAACCTCCACTCTTCTCTTCCATTAGTACCAGTCATCAGTGGCAAGCCACCAATCCTTTCATCATCAGCTCCAGATGCTCCACCTTCCATTTATGCAATTCTGTCATTTCCAGATTCAATTCATACAACCCATTACTATCAGCTCTGTAAGCTCAACCACCACCATTAAATTGCAGCCGCAATACCACCACTTATGCAATGCCATTCGCCTGCAACTTAATTGCTCATCTCTTCCCGCAGTCCTTGCATCACAACAGCTACTGGAACTTAACCACCTGAACTGCATCCACCAATTCACAGCTTCAACTCCAGAATCTTTGCTAAACAAGACACAACCAGCAGCAGCCGAACCCCATCACCAATGTATGCAAAACCAACAAGACAAATGAGTTCCAATGTCACTGCCAAATCATAAGTCCTTCCCTGATCTCCATTGTCTCATAGTTCCTCCTCCTCAGCCTGTTATTGCTCCTGAGTTTCCACCATTGAACAACTGCACCTCTTACTAGAACCCACAACACCATTTCTACTGCAATTACCACCTGCAACTTCTATACATCTCAGAATTCTCAGACCCTGCTCAACTCAACACTAGTTCATAGGCAGACCCCTAGCATCAGTAGCATGTTACCAGACAAGCCATCCCTTCTCCCAGCAACCACCAGGTCCACCACTGTTTCACCTGTTAAATCTTGTCTTTACCAGCACCAGGCACAAACCCATAATACCCATCTGAGATTCATCACCATCATCTTCTGCTCCAACATCAGCTGCTTCTTCACCTGAGTCCATCTGACTAGATGCAACAAACCCCAATTCCAACATCAACAACCCATTATATCTTCACCACCATCACTTTCTCATCCACCATTTACCACCAGAGACTCGATCTTGAGACAAACCCATGTCTTAATTCACCACAGACCCAGCATTTCATCATTCCTCAACTCCAATTCGAACCCTGTATCATCTCATGTAACACCAGCAGCACCATCATTCATCTGAGATCAATTTCAACCTAAACATCATCAGTTCTTCATACCCTTTTCCTGTAATTCATGGTTTAACATAAATAGCTTCATTTCACCATCATTCTTCGCCTAATTCAATACCCATGTTCTTTAAACCATCACAGCCTCGAGATTCAACCGCAGAGACAATCCCCAGATCCATTTCTTCTTCTGGATTCAACAGCAGCACCAAATCGCCTTTTTCCATTTTATTCTCGATCTGATTCATCCATAGAATCCTCAATTTCATCCTCTCTGTGTTTTGCTGTTTCAGGTGTTATAGCAGCATCTCTCGTTCTTGTTTTCAGTTTCAGGAGCAAATTGAAGACGAGATACTTCACGATTCTAGGGTGGGTTTTAAAGCTGGGACAGCTATTTGCACCCCAGATAAGAACAATCCCACTGATGCCCACAATAACTTCTTGGGTGCTTTAACAATTCTTTATAAACACAAAAGGGTTATCCCTTAACCTTGGCCAGGCTCCCAATATCACTCGCCTATGAAATAACCTTTTCGCCCTTTTTAACTCGATTTGGATAGTTTCTTCTTCTTTTCCTCCGTGCGACTCCAGAGTACCTAATAACTCAAAAACACGTGTAAAGTACATAATTCACAAGAAAAATAGCAAAGAAAGCTTAACTACTAGATAGTAAATTAGGTGTTTTAGACACCTATCAATCTCCAATAGAGGGTGAAAATTTTATTTTTTTATGACACATAGGATTCTAGACCTTCATTTACATAAAATGCATCTCCAATGGTGGGTCCTATTAAGTAGGAAGGGTGTCAAAATAAATGCGAAGGTCTTAGAGAAAGTCTTATTTAGACCTTGACAATGACCTCCATGTCATCTTTTGAATTATATTTTAAATTTTTATCTATAAATAAATTTTTCTAAACCAATAGGAAAAAGGGAATCAATTTAATCATTATCCAAAAATAACAAATCTTAGAAATATGACCCCCACCATTGGAGATAGTTCATGAGCAAAGCATTACTATTTTTGCCACAAACAAATCACCCCATAAATAAGGATCTAAATAAAAATTCCACGTAGGATTTTTAGCACCCACCGTTGAGATGCTCTTAGGAAATACCCAAATA